>JAQZBX010039719.1:0-22956 GCA_029593785.1 Cabassous unicinctus
AAATCCTTTCAATTCTGTTTCTTTGGAAAACTCTAATACAGTACTCAACCCTGCAGACTTCTGGCTGCACATTGAAGAATGAGGATTATTGGGTTGGGACTGGAGTATGTGTGTGGTGCTTTTAGCTCCCTGCCCAACACATAGGAAGCCTGAATGACAGTGATGAGCAACAGAGAAGCAGGAGCCTGCACAGAAGATGACAGCAGGATGGAGAAAGCTCCGGGGGATTTATGCTCCATGAAACAGAGCTGGAGGGCTTAAGATGTTCCTTAAGCCTTTTAACATTGTGAATTGGAAGAGCTGGAGTGTGTCATGTGCGAATCCACTAACGGTCCTGTGGGAGAGAGATTACCTCATTGTATAGATGAGGAAAGCATAGGGGAGTTTGTTGCTTGTCCAGAATGAATATGGAGAGAGGTTGAGAGAACAGAATCTGGGGCTCAACCACTGTTTGAACAGTGGCTTAGCCACACTCTAGCTGTGTAATCTCGGGAAAAGAACTTACCCTCTGTCCCTGTTTCCTCATCCACAAAGTGGGGATGTAATGACACATCCCTCGTAATGCTGTAAGGACTAAAGTAGATCATTCATAGAAAGTGCCCCACCCAGTCTTTGGCATGTACTGAAGACTCAGGTCCAATGAGCCCACCTCTAGGACAGCTGGCCCAGATGTTCCAAATCCAAATGCACCGATCACACCACTTTACAGAGCTTTGCAGAATCAGTGAGAGGCCACTGTGGCTTTGGAGGGTTGGCGGAGCAAGGGGGAGATAGAAACCATCATTTGGTTTGTCCCTACAGTAGGGAAGAGAGCCCAGGGGTCTGCCCTGCTTAGGAGATTGTCAAGGATTGCCCAGATCGTCCTTCTGGGGTTATGGAGGCTGGTTTTGGGGAGTGGGGACCATCGATGTCGCAGTTCTGACCTGGGCCCAGGGAGGGGAGCTTGGTTGCCGCGGCCATGTGGCCCACTGAGTCATGCTCCCAGGCAGTGTGGGTCCAAGGCCGCGTTGTGAGCTGGCACGGCCCCCCGGCTTACCCAGCTGTCCTCTCCCCTTTCTCCTGGCAGGTAACTTCCAGGCCGCAGAGCAGAGGAGAAGATGAAGGAAGACATCCTCCCCAGTTCTCATGTGCCCATCAGCGACAGCAGATCCATTCTGAAGTAAGCCTTTGTCTGCAGGGGATGGGGCCTCCGTGCCTGGCTTCTCCTGGAGCCCACCCCCACACCGCGGGCAGCCTCTGGATGGAGGGGTTCCCAGCACCTTTCTCATAGGTGTGGTGGTGTGTCCCGGGAGTCAATGGTGGGAGGCTTATTTTTGGAGCCTCTCTTTTTGGAAATCAAGGTGCTCTTTGGGGTGAGTGTTTGGGCCCAGCCTCCTCGGCCCCTTTCAGCTCTGCCCGGGCCTGGCCTGCACATTTCGGCTTTAAACTGAGACTCTTGAAAACGCAAAAATGTCGGCTGGGACTGCACTGAGGCAGAGTTTAATTTATTTAAAAGCTAGAAGGGTACTAACACTTTTTTTGTGTTCAACAACACAGGGAAAAGGAACTCAAAAGTGTTTTTGAATTTTTAGTGAAAAAAGTGTATTTTATTGACTTAATTGTTTTAACTTTGCTTATTTTTATTTGTGCATGCTCTGCCTCACTATAAAAAATATTTAGAATATTCTTCAAATTCATTTTTGAACTAAAGGAAAATATCTTTTTCATTTCACTTGCCTATTTGAGTCCTAAGTCAAATATGTTCTAAACTTGGGCAGCTCTTGTCCGACCTGAGGACAAGCCAGCCTCCTTGAAGTAGACTGGTTTTTGCTGACCACCTGCAGGCTAGGGTCACCCTACCAAGGACACTGAGGAAACAGATATTGTCTCATTCCATTGTGTCATTTCACTGCCCCTAGCATCGCTTTCCTTATTTAAATTTTAACATAAAAATAAGGTAGCAATATTAAACATAGTTTTGAAAAAAGTCCAAATCATCATCATAACATTATTCTTTATACTTACATAAATTTCCTCATAATTTTATGCTCAGTTTTTATATACTTATTAGCATAGTGAGCAAACAGTTTTGAATCATGTCTTTTTTTTTTTAAGGAGGTTCCCAGGACCTCGTACATGGGAAGCAGGTGTTCAATCACTGAGCTACATTCACTCTCCAATGAGAGTTGTTTTGTTTGTTTGTTTGTTTGTTTTGTTTTTAGGAGGTACTGGGAATTGAACCCAGGACCTTATACATGGGAAGCAGGTGCTCAACTACTTGAACTACATCCGCTCCCCATTAATTCTGTCTTTTTAATACTATTGAATTATAAGTCATGTCCCCTGTTGGTTATGCACTGTGTCTGGCCAACACACACTGGAGCACTAGAATGGTAGCAGTTGTAGGTTTTTAGCAGACTTAAGAGTGGTGCATCAGATGCTTTATGTTGTGCCCCACGTCCCCCGTTTGTGGGTTAAGGTGCTACAGGAGAAGGTTCTAGAACAGTGCTGTCCAGCAGAGGAGCCCTGAGCCATCTGTGGTTACCAAGCACTTGACATGGGGCCAGCAAGTGAGGACAGCATAAAGGACACACCGATTATGAACCCTTAGGACAAAATAAAAGAATGCACAACACTTCATTAATAATCTTTTATATTGATTACATGTGGAAAGGATAAAATTTTGGATATATTGAGTTGAAGGAATGACATTATTAAAACTGATTTCGCCTGTTTCTGTTTTCTTTTTAAATGTAGCTACTTGAACAGTTTAAATTGACTCTGGGGCTCACATTACATTTCTGTGGGACTGTGCTGCTCTACAGAATTCAGCCTGCCTGTGGAGAACTAGCCTGGGCTCTGTCCCACAAACCACGGCGTGGGCTGAGGCTTCCTCTTTTATTCTCAGAGCTATCATTTAGGTGGAGGGGCTGCTTAGGACCGCTAGGATTTTACTCTCGTCACATCACCTGCATCCTCCGACAGAACTTTCTGGAAAGCCAAGAGGGGGCAGGTGGGCACCCTAATGGCGCCTCACAGCAGCCACACAGGGCCCTTGTAGAAAACAAAGTGGGAATGAAAGCAAAAGTCTGTACAACACTTTCACCCTTTGACCCAACAATCCAAGCCCGGGGATTTATTCTGAGGGAGTGACTCAGAGATAAAGTATAAGGAGATTGACACTGGACTGTGATCTGCAATAGTGAATGTGTGGGAAACCCCCCGCTGCACAATAACATGGCCTGTCCTTTGGGTTTCAGTTCCTTCTCAGCACCTCCCTGTGTTATCTACAAAGTCCCACATACAAAACCCTCTCTTAAAGCTAAAGGGCAGGTGGAATGCTGCCATATCTGATGATGTGGGAAACTGAGGCCAGTGGAACAAAATGGTTGTCTGAGACCTCGGCCACACCCCAAGACTACCCGTGTGTCTTTACCTTTTTAGGTCAGAGCTCTTAAGCCTGTTGAAAACCTACAACTGCTACCATGAGGGGAGAAGCTTCCAGCTAAGACACAGAGAGGTAAGCTCTGTTTTTTAATTTATTCTTAGGGTCACTATTTTTCCTGGTTTATTGTTTCCAGGTAATTATAAATGCTATCCCCTTTGCTCTCAGAGGGTCCAGTTTGGATGATAAATTATGTGGTCACCCTAGTCATTCACCCCCTGATCTGGGGACTGGGATACTGGCAGGCAGGATATCCCCCTTAAAGTCCTGGTAAGTGGTGCCAAGGACCGGAGCATCCTGGAAAGAGCTCCAAGCAGGTCGAGAGCACCTTCTGGATCTTCTTCCATCCTGAGCTTTTGCCCAGGTGAGTTGCCAGGAGGTCAGAGTTTGAAGAAATCTTAGAGACTACAGAGGAGTCGTTCTTCTGCCCACTTCATAGCACAGATAAGGAACTCTGCAAAGGGCTGAGCTCACCCAAAGCAGCAGGATGAGGAGGCGTGAAGGCAAGGGTCTGTGCTTGCCAATCTCATTGAACACCAGAGGAAAGCCCAGATATGGTGGAGTGGTTCCCAAAGAAACCCCGTGGCATGTCCATGGGGGTGGTGCGTCTGTAAATGGTTAAAAGTCCCCCACAGTTTTCTGCTACATAATCTTGCCTGGCTCTTTGACCCCCTTGGTGTCAAGGTGATCAAAGCTCCCTCACTTTTCCCTCCCATCTCCCCATCTCGCATACTTCTTTCATGGGAATCTAGCCCAATGTGGACCTTTCCTCCATGGGCCTCTCCCATCTACCTCCCAGGACTTCCAGAATCTGTGTAGGTAGACCAGACAGCTTAGCAGAGAAAACCAGGTTCCCAGGCACAGGGGTCCATCATGCCCAATGCCATGCTTAATACTTTCTGCAGCTTCTTCATACACTCTTTGTCTCATTGCATCTTCACAATGCTACAAAAATCAGGTTTTCTTGTGGCAACAAACAGCTCCAACATCTCAGTGGCTTAAAAGAGCAAAGTTTACTTCTCACTCATGCTGCACATCCAGTGTGGGCCAGCAGAGGGGACCAGCTCATCTTCGCGATTCAGGGGCCCAGGCTGAGACACTGCAGCAGCCAGAGGGGAACGTGGCTAATGGCTCTTAATCCAGATGTGGCACATTCCAGATATGCAAGCATTTTACTGCCCGTGCCCAGCTTCACTGAGGGCGGAAGTTCACTGCCCTGTCTACCTAGAAGGAGAGTGGAACTGGAGAGCACCGGTGCACAGCCCCTCTGCCTTCCATGAACACTGACGACTTTGTCTGGAAGCTCAAAGAAGTTAGATGCCTTTCCCCAGGTCACACACCAAGAAGCGACAGAGCTGGGATGCAAAAACCTCTCTCTCTCTCTCTCTCTCTCTCTCTCTCTCTCTCTCTCGAAGTCCAGACTCTTTCAACTTTCAGTTTAGTCCTCGGTCGCTTCTTAAAACCCCGAGTGTGGGAAGGGATTTTGTCCGAGGTTCTCCTCTAGGCCAGTGGTTCCCAACGATGCTCCATGTCCACTATGGAGTTTCAAGAAGTTTTGGGGGATTAGCTTGAGGGCAGGTGAGACCATGAAAACCTTCAGGGGTCTCTCCACCCCCCACCATAACCAGAGCAGAGCAGGGGGACCCTGACCAATTTTATGTGGAAAATTAACATTTATTGCTTAAAAAAAGAAGTTTGTGAATGCCTGATGGAAATTTCTTATCCAACCTAAGCAATTCAGGCAGCTCTGCAGTCCCTCTGCGATGCCTCCTTGCTGGGAACTCCCAGGTCACCCCACTCTGGTTGTGAAGCCGTCAGCTTTGACAGCTGGACCCTCCTCCCCAGACCAAGCCTTCGCCTCCCCCCACAGCTCCTCGGCCTTGGGAACAGCCCTCTCTCGGCTGGATGGAGTGGAGTTCACATCAACGCCTCTGTTACCTGCCACCCGGTGTCCCAGGGCAGCTCTCACCTGTCTCCTCCTTCCTGTGTGCTCACCTGTAAAATGAGGACACTGGACTTCCCCAGGGCTTACAAGTTCAGGGGCCAGGGAGGAGGGTGAGTGAGAGGAGGGTGGGGCAGCACAGTGGAGAGTGGAGGAGCCTGCGGCCTGGGGCCCACCCGAAGGTGGCAGCTGCCCTTCAACCAAACCCGTTGTTACTGTGCAGGTCTCTGGGCTCAGGACGGCTGGATCCTTGCTGATTTTCCTGTGAAATCCCCAATTCTTTGAATACCATGTGTGCTACAGAAAACATGTCCACAGGCCACGCACAGCCCGTGGGCCGCCAGGGAGGTGCTAAGGGAAGGTCCCCCAGGGCCCGGGCTCTGGAGCTGCACGCCGTGCAGGTCAAGCAGAGCCACCATCTCGCCGTGACCCAGAATCTCTAGGGCGACACGCATGGGAACCTTCGCCAGGGCACTTTGCCCCCTCTTGAGTTAACTCAATTGATTTTTTTAAAACCTGTTGGCAAATCTTTTATCTCGGGAAAGGCTTTATGTTGGTCATTTCAGCCCATTGCAAACGGGTGGCCTCCTGGCCTTGCGTCCAGCCCACCCAGGTAAGGTAAGGGTTGGCGGCTTCCCAGACCTTCCTCCTGTTCCCGAGTACGGGAGCGAACAGTTCAGGGCCCTGGGCATACCCCACAGATCTCTGTCCTGGTTGAGGCCAGTCTGCTTATTAACTTTCCTCGTTTAGTTATTCCAACAGTCACAGACCCGTCCACATCGGGAGGGCTAACCCCAGTGTCTGGGCAGCTGGGGTGGCTGCCAGTCCATGGTAGGATGGGGGGTGGGCAAGGACCCATCCACCGATGGCATCGGCTTGGCCAGTGTGCACCATGGTCAGGAGCTCTGGAAAGGTGGACCTGGACAGGGGCTTCTGGCTCCTGGCCGAGGCTTGTCGGCCACCTGGAGAGGGGCAGACCCCACGCTCCTCCTCTCCTGACCCCCATCCCACTCCCCACATGGGACCTGGGCTCCAGCCAGGATGGCTTGTTGCCCACCCCCTCCGTGCCGCCACATGGCCTCGTGCTTCTTACTCACACCATTCCCCTGGCCAGGATCGGCCTTCTCTGAACCCTGCCTTATCGCCAGGCGAAGACCCAATGCCCCCAGCCCAGCCATCTCCGTCATGCCTGGCTGTCTTTGGATTTGCTCTCTCTTTCTTAATTGCATGGTACGCCTCTCCAAGCAGGGTCTGGGTGCCCTGCCTCGCCCAGTGTCACCAAGCCAGGCTCAGCACCATTGAATGACTCACCAGCAGTGCTCGCCTGGGGAGACTGAGGATGAGTCCTGATCTCCAGTGTGCTGGGCAGATTGTGGGGTGAGGGGCAGGTACGGAGCCAGAGGGGTGTTGATCCGTGTGGCTAAGTGAGCCATTGGCACCCAACTTTCAGGTCTTGGTGGTGCAGGCATGGGGTGGGGTCTCTGGGCTGCTATTGTTCAAGGATCCAAGACAGTGGTGGTTCCTAGTGTGGGTTTCCTACACCAGCAGCAGCAGCTTCCCCTGGGAATTTGCTGGACATGCACATTCTCAGGCTCCCAACCCAGACCTACTGAACCAGAACTTCTTGAGGTTGGGGCCTCCCATCTGCGTTGACACAGCCATAAAGGGGATTCCCGTGGATGGTCACTTTGAGAAGAGCTTGTCTCTGAGCTTGGTGCTCGGGAGTCCCCAAGATAATCTCCTCTGTAGGCACAGCTGTGTGGGGAGTGGGGCTGGGAGGCCCTGAGCTGTGCCCTGTATGCTGTGGGACCAGACCTTCCCTGGGGAGAAGTGGGGGATTCCCAGAGGGGAAGAGGAGTCCCTGACAGCCCTGGAGTAGGAGGTTGGCATCTCACAGGCTGGAGATTTTCCTATTTCTGAACCCTAAAGAGGATGTGAGGACATCACTTCATCTCCATAGAGACAGAAAGGAGTTCCCAGGGACCTTCCACAGCCAAAAGAGCCAGGGAGTGCCAGCCTGAGGAGGCATGCCATCTTTGTGGGGTGACAGCCACCATAAAGTTGAGGCTACCAGGCTGCGTTCTGACCGTGGCGAGCAAGGCCTGGGGGCTCAGCCTCACCCCTCAGGGACCCACCAAGGCCCCTGACCTACCCGTACCCCTCGCCCGCACCTATGCAGGGTCTCAGACGCAGACCTGGCTCTTCCTAGGTCCCTGGGAAATCGGCAGCCCCAAGCGCGGGCTGGTGGAGGGGGAACGGAGGATGCCCCGAACACCTCTGATGCCCCCAGCCCTTTTACTTCTTGAAATCTCATAAGACCTTTGTGACACAGGGACAATTCTTGCCATCTTCCAAAGAGATTGAGGCACTGAGAGTTCACATAACGCATCCCAGATCACGGGGACAGTGTAACATGGCAACACCGGTTCAGGCATTAAGCTCTAGAGGTCTTTAGTGGTCTCTGTGGGATCACACAACAGTTTCCAGGGACGCAGGCAGCTGTTTGTCACCCACGGTCCCCAGGTCCCCAGATCACAGCTGGCACACGCTCTCTCTGCTCTTCCTCTCTCGCTGGCCCTGTCCAGTAGCAGCTGCAGCTGCAGCCATGAGCTCTGTGGGGGACCCTCTCTGCTGTCTCTATGACCCGCAGAGATTGTGTCTGCGGACAGTGTTTCCCTGCAAACCTTCTCCCAGCTTCCGAAGGGCTGGAGGGAGGGATTCCACCCTCGGGCAAGCTGAGGTATTAGCTTCCTTCATTGCAAACCTCACCGTTGGGTTAGTTTTGCTTGTATGAAATCTGCAAGCACCTGGGAATAGCTATGCCTTTTGAAGGGAGCAGAAGCTTTTAACCAGGCTGGTTACTGTCCAGAAGGAAAAAGCTGACTGCCTGAAAATACCGGCCTGTCGCTAATAGTGTGAACAAGAGGCAGGAGGTAGCCCACGTGGCCCTGACCCCCTGACTACATCCCACCAGCCCCAGGCTAAGCCCTCAGTGTGCTCGGAGGCGCCTCCTGGTGGCCGTGTGTGCTCACCACATGCTGTCCTGCTCAGCCCCAGGCCCCTGCCTGACCTGGGAGATGCAGGGAGGAG
Source organism: Cabassous unicinctus (assembly GCA_029593785.1). NCBI lineage: Eukaryota > Metazoa > Chordata > Mammalia > Cingulata > Chlamyphoridae > Cabassous > Cabassous unicinctus. The sequence continues at coordinate 8,457 of JAQZBX010039719.1, forward strand.
CTCTGTCTCAGTCCCCTCCCTGGGAGGTTGGCCCACTCCTCTTCTAAGGCCTGAAGGCAGCAAATGAGGACAGATCTCTGGACTTCTCCCTGGAAGCTCCCAGCCTGCTTCCAGGGAGCATGTTGTGTCCTCCTGCCATCCTCAAGCCATGACTGCGGGAAGACTGACTGGTCTCTAGGGGCCCTTCCCTAGCGGGACGTGAAGCAACAGGAAGGGGAATCTGTGGGGCTGTCCAGTCCTGTCGGAACTTGAGACACTGCCAAAGGCCCCTTCCCCCAGCCCTTTTTTTTTTTTTTTCTTTTTTGGCATCTTCTGAAGGTGTCACTAACTTCTTTTGCATCAGGGACGATATTAGCTAAGGTGCCCAGAGCCCAAGAGTCTCCTCACTCCTGTCTGATCTCCATAGGTGGGAGCAGTTTCTGAGCATGGGGGACATCGGCTGACATCATCCCAGTTGCCAGACCACCTGCCTCTGATGCTTTCATGCTGCTTCAGGTCCAGCGTGATCAAGCCTGGCCTGTCCTGCCATGTCTTGGTCACGGGCAGTCTCCCATGTGGCAGGTCAGGCCTCCCCACCACCTAAGGACACTGGCTAGAGGCTGTCCCGTTGCATTCACTGTAGAAGGAAAGAGACCTGCAGGCTTGAGCTGAACAAAGAGACCAGCAGGCTGTGACAGATTCCACATGTTTGTACATAGTGCTTATAATTACATCTCTGAGTTTAGTTTTCCACTTTCCTCAACCCCTGCAAGATCTGAAGGCTAAGCCTTGGTGTGCCCATTTTACAGATAAGAGAACTGAGTACATTACTTGTCTGAAACTTTTCCTTAGTGTGTGATGTACATTCTGCCTCCCCGCAAATCACACATAAAAGAGGACAAACATTGAAAAAGTTCAAAGCAATTAAAAATAGCCACAAAAAAAAAATTAGAGATTAATAGTTCATGATAGTTCACAGAACAAGGGAGTGGAGGAAACACCCAGACTGCGTTGAGCTTGGCTCCGAACCCCCTCCCCTCTCTGAGCACCACTCTGCTCACTCCCTCCGCCCCAACCAGCATCAGCCAGTGCTGGCCCGGCCCAAGGGAATGGGAAGGGGGTCCCCAGGCCTGATTCCTTTGAGTTCTGAGGTCACACCTGGCTCTCTGAGGGAGGGGATCCCTCTCTCCACCCCCATCCTCACCCCCACACTTGCCAGACTCCCCCTGGGCCTTAGGACACATAGAGTGAGCCCTGGCTCCTCGCGGGACACTGCCCTGTGCTGGCCATGCCCCACCTTTCTGGGAGGCCCCTAGGGGAGGTGGGGAGATGGGGGTGGGCCCTGGGCCCTGGATCCAGGCATTGGCACCCTGCAGGCTCAGCTGGGGCAGAATTCTGCCTTGACTCTATACCGGAGCACCTGATACCTTCTGCTGGGCCTATCCCCAGCTCAGTAGACAAGGTGTAGATCACCCCATACTTCTTCTCAGGCCTCAGGGACCAACGGTTCCAAGGGCAGGGGCATGGGGACTGACCTTGGGTCAGGGTCCCGCATTGCAACCACCTTCCCTCCCACCTCGGTCCCCGCCTCTCCTGTGTGGGCTGCTGATAGGTGCCCGTTATCCTGCACGTGTGCTATCTCATTTCCTTGTCAGGCCAGCCTCGGAGGCAGGGACTATTAATTATCCCTGTTGACCCTCGAGAAAATGGAGGGACAGAGTGACTCACTCAAGCCAGGAAGTAGCAGAGCAGGTGGGCTCCGTCACGTTGCATCCGTGAGTGCACCTGCCTGACTGCTGATTTGTGACAGAAAAGCTTGTCCCGCCCCGAGACCTGCCAAGGACAGTGACCAGCCCTGGGAAAAGGGGGCAGACAAGATGAAGGGGAGCACAGTGAGCTCATCATGGAAGCCTTTATTGGGAGGGGTCAGAGTTCTTGGATGGCAGGGAGATGTGGGTTCAAAGTCCTGAGGATGCTGCGGGGGCAGGCTCCGGGAGGGAAGGCTGAGGCCTGCTCAGAGCTCGGGGGCCCATCCCGCAGTCTGGCTACAGCGTGCCCAGCCGTCCTGGCCTTGCCAGCATCTGTCTGTCTACGCAGACCCCAGGAGCCAGCAGTGGGGCCAGTCCTCCTCAGTGGGCCCTTTGTACTGGGCCGCTTTTCCTGGGACTCCCCAAAAAGCCAGTCCAGGGGGTCAGCACAGCCTGGCCCAGGCAGTGAGGGCTGCTGGCCACTGAAGTGGGCAGTGAGGTCTTGCAGGGATGTGGCAGGGCGGCTCTTCCTGCAGGCCCGGGCCGGCCGATGTGGTCTGCTGGGGCGGCCCCCGGCCGGGGCCATGTCCAGCGCTGAGGTGGGCTGCGCCAGCTGACAAATGGACCTCACATAGTCATCCAGGCTGGGGGAGGGCGGGGACTCCTGCAGAGGCCCCCCGCACAGCCTCTCCTCCGATGTCTCTTGAATTGTGGGCAGGTGGGCCACGGAGATCAGAAGCCGGGACCTCATCACGGCAGGGAGGGGGAGAACGAGCAACCTGTTGGTCAATAGAAGATGGGTAGTGAGGGACTGCGTGGCTCCTGATGCCGCCTCCCTCGGTCCCTCCCCCTCCCAAGCCCTGAGTCCACGTCCACTGCGATGAGCCAGGAAGACAGACAGGACTGGGGGGAGGGGGGATTGAAGACTGCAAATTGGTACCCAGAGGTACAAGCCCCCAAACCAGAGCTGGGCCCCTGCGATCACTCTTCCTGCTAACATTAGAAACCCCCATGCTTCAGGCATTATCATTACTACTCCTGAAGAATGTGTCTAAAGAGGACAGCTCAACCTATTGGACTTGGAGTCAGAGGAAGCTGGGGTTTAAAACCAGGGTCTGCCACTTATTGACCTGTGACCTGTGTCAACACGCTCACCTCTAAGCCTCATCCATTAACCTGGGTTAACATTTCCTGCCATGAGAAACAGTGAAATGACACCCCCTGTGGAATCCCCTTGAAAACTGTAAAGCGCCACCGATGACCATTATCATCCCTGCCACGAATAGCATCTCCCTGGTCTCCATTAAGACAATAGAGGCTGCTCAAGTCCAGGCTGGGAATCACCCTCAAAGATAAAACAAAGCCATTTTGTTTTATCTCAAACCGGAGGTCAATTGCCTTCTCTTACCTGTAGCTGACAGGAGTCCGGGGGTAGCAGAAATGCTGGACTTGTGTGGTGGTCAGCAGGAAAGCTCCAGAAGGCTCTAGGGGTCGAGGGGCAGGGGTCTGGAGTCTGTGTCGAGTGTCAGATTCCTGGGAGGAGGACGCTGAGGACGATGGGCCAGCCTGCCCAGTGGCCAGAGGGGAAGGCTGCTCTCCGAGCCGTCTGGCTTATCTCATAGCCTGCTGGAGACTTTTATACCCTTCCACCAGCCATCAATTACTGTCACAGGGGCCAAAAATAGCTGCGCTCAGGAAGGGCTCTGAGGAAAACAGCTTGGCGGGCGGGGCCTGGCCCAGCTGCCAGCCCGGAGCGGGTGTTTGTGCCTGGGAAGCTGGGGATTGTTTATACTGCAGGCAGGGCTGGAAAGAGGTAGGCATCGCCCCTGGCCTCCACAGACCAGGGTCTCTAGTGGGCCCCCCAAACCCTAGCATTCTGCCTACCATCTATTTCCCACAGTATAGTTTCCCACCATCTAGAAGTGTTTCCCACAATATAGTTTCCCATCATGTTTCCCACACTATAATTACAACTGCACCCTATGACCCCCTACACTCTGGTCTTGTGTCCCAGCTGGGCTGTTCCAGCAGAGCCCCTGGCCTGCCCTTGTGAGATGTGGGCAGATCCTTGGCAACCCTGAGGGGACATCCATGCATTGCAGACCTCCAGTGGGACTGGGCTTCCCTGGGCCTGCTCTGAGGCTCGACCCCAGAACTGAGACCAAGGGCCCAGGTTTGGTCCTCGTCTTGCCACTTACAAGGTGTGGGCTTCAAACGGATATTTAGCTATTTAGTTGTTCAACAGATCTAATTAGTGTTACTGTGCACCAGTGACTGTCTGGTTACAGGGACTATAGCAGTGGACAAAGTCCTTGCCCCCCAGGAGTTAACTTTCTAGCAACGGAGACAATCAAAGAACCAAACGGATGTGCATGGTGGTTTCAGGTACTAGCACAGCTGCACGGAAAACTAAAGGAGGGGTTGGGACAGAGGGTGACGGGGCTGCCTTTGTAGGTGTAGGGTCAAGAGCGTCTTCTCTAAGGAGGAAGGAAGGAAGCAGTGATTCAAGTGAAAATCTAGGGGTAGTGAAAATTCCAGGCAGGAAACAGTGCCTAAGTCCCTGCCTAGCCCCTGGGACAAGAGTGTTCGGGACACGCTCATGGGCCTGGGCCACATGGAAGGGGACCAAGAAGCAGTTGCAGACTCTGGTTTCCACCTGAGTGAGGTGGAGGCCGTTGAATTATTTGAACAAGGGGGATACCGTCTGGCTTCTGTTTCAAAGGCTTGCCTGGCTGCTGCGCCCATGTGGGTTGGGGGGTGGCTGGCGGGGCAGCCAGGGAGCACCTGGGCAGCATCCCAGAGTGGCCATCCAATGCAGGGGCCAGCAGGGGACAGGGGGCAGCACTAGGGAAAGGTCTTTGTAAAGAGGGATGCTGGGCACTTCTCAGACACCCCAATCTTCCACCCAACTCAGCCCACCCCTCCACCCACCCCCCGCCCGAGAAGTCTCGTCCTCGCGAGCACGGGAGAGATGAAGCTGTTCAGGTGGCAGCCAAGCCCGCTGGCCTGGCTGTTGGACAGACCCCAGGAGGGATTGCCTGGTCTGAAGCACTTGCATTTTGGATGGGGTGTTCCACCCGGGGTGAGGGGACGGCCCAGGATGGACATTTGGGATGATGGTCAGGAGCTCAGCGAGATGTTAGCAATTCCAACCTCAAAGGCTCTTTACATGCAGATGTTTTGCATAACCTTTGTCTGTGTCCCTGGCTTTCTTTGAATTTATTTTATCCCCTCCCCCAGTAACTTATATACTATATTGTGACTCTATGAGTTTTCTTATTCTAATTATTTCATATGACTGAGATTATGCAACATGTAATAATGATGATTTATTAGCAATTAGCATACTCACTAATAGGCTGAACTGAGGATAGAATCGGTTGATTTGGGCAGAGAATTGAGAGGGTCCAGAATTAATATACGCTTGAGGCCCCTGTGAGGATGGACAGACCACCGAGGTATAGGAGCCCTGAGTTCGAGTCCTGCCCCTGCCTCCAGGAGTGTTTCTGCCTCTGCCTGAGCTCAGGCCCACCTGTGGGAGAGGGGCTGCACAACAGCCTGAGGGGCCCTCTGCTCTGACAACCCAGGCCTCCCCCATTTCAGAGAGGGCCAGGCTGGGGAGTGGGGAGGGGTGTGAAAGGGCACTTTGGGACATACATGTTGCCTTGGCAGGGATAGCAGGCCTGGGTCACTTTGAGCTGGTCAGTCCCACTGCAGCCAGCATCTCGCCTGAGGCCCCGTGCTCGGCCAGGCGCCTCCCTTTTCCCTCCCAGTGCCCCAGAGTGACCCCTCCCTGCCCCGTCCCTGCATTGCCAGTGTCCTCAGAGTGCTCCGCCATGGGGACTTGGACGGCCCGATGCTCAGCTCACCCGTCCGCCTGGCCCTGCCCTTTGCCCGGTGCGGTCAGAGGTCTGCCTGGCTTCTCCTGCTTCTTCCCACATGGCTGCCAGGTTAGCCCCCCTCCCCCACCCCAAACCATCTCAGGAGCCTCCCGGGCCTCTCCTTGCCTCTAGAATAAAATGCCGTTTCTCAGGCAGCAAGTTGGGCCTGCTGAGGAGGTGGCTCCACCTGGCTTTCTTCAGACCGAGCCACACTCACCACTTGCTGCCTCTGCCCTTGCACAGAAACACCCTCTCATATCCTTTCACCACCTTTAACCACCTTCTAGGCCCAACTCCAAAAACCCCTCCTCCAAGAAGGCACCGTGACTGCTGATGGAAGTACCCCTGTTTCTGACCTGCCTTAGACACAGGGCGTGCCTTCCAGGGAACCCGTGCTCCTGCTGGTGTCTGAGCCCCTCGACCCCCCCGTGTCTCCTGTGCTTCTGGAGTGTGAGCCCCCCATGGCCAGGCCGTGCCTGCTTCATCTCCCTTCTCCTGGGGTCCAGGATGGGGCTGGTGTGTGGTGGTCTCCAATGAACGAGCTGCCCTGACATTCCGAGGTGTTCCCGGGGACTGGGCAGGGGCACCCTCTCCAAGGTCATGTTAAGGTGAAGAACCGAACCCACGTTGGGTTTGCTTGCTCTCCCTCTGGGACCTTTAGCTCCCTTCCTTTGTAGGGAAGGGGTGAAATGTCTACTGGGTTAGGTATATGTTTGCTGCCTGTATAAACATCAGTGGTTGTCAAAATTAGCTCTAATTTTTCTTTGCTTTTTTTAATAAAGTGAATGGAGTGAGGTCATATCAGAAAGCTGTGTATTTTTGATAACCTTGAACAGATTAGAACCATTCTCCCTGTGAATTCAGGGCATTCTAAACTCTTACTAAATAAGCATCAAGTGGACACTGGGTGGGACAGCTCTGTAAATCTGTAAATGCTACCAGGGATAGAAAGGAGTTTCCACAAGGTCCCTCTTCTCATGGGGCTTTCAGTGCCAATGAGGAGGAAAAAATGGAATCTGAGAATCTAAAAGTTGCTCAAGGTGGCAATGGGACAATAATGTTTAAAGTTCATTACCAAAAGGCCAGTCTCAAAGGGGATTAGGGACGCAGAGCTGGAGGACCGAGGCTCTGGGAAGAGGGGGGCTTGTGAGGTGCCTGGCAGCTTGCTTTGGGGGCACAAGAGAAGCAGCCAGGCCAGGGCTGTTGGGGTGAGGGAGTGGCACAGAGGGCCCTGGACGTGCTCACGGCTAGAAACAAGCCCGAATCAGGCCAGGGAAATGGGAGCAGGGGTGCCATCCGCAGACCTGGGGAAACTGAGGCTGGTTTGGGGGCCCGGGATGAGGACTGCTGTAGTGGTTCTGAGGGTGCATGTTCACTGCTTGTGGGGCAGGTGGGGGTGGGGAAAGCAAGGCGGACCCTCAGGAAAGCAGCTGCTCGGGGAATCTGGAGGTGGGTGGAACCCACCCCTTGGTCAGTCGTTGCTCATAGGAACAGGGTCGGGGAGAAGGGTGGGGCCGAGCCCTCTGGCCTGGTGGGCACCTACGCCAGCCCCCAGCCTGGCCGGGCATGGCAAGGGGCTTCCCAGGCCGATGTGCCTCTCGGCCAGCAGCCACCTCCCGCAGGAGGCCTGACTCAGCCCGGCAGGCCAGGGAAGGGCACGCCTCAGGCTTCCTCTCCTCGGACCGCGCAGCACATAGAGGCTCAGGGCCCCAGTGCCAGCCCTTTCCGGGGGATGGGAGGGGAGCTTCAGGGCTGGGGGAGGGGGATGTTTGAGGGATGGAGGGTCTGGGGGTCCTGGACGAGGGGCCGGGCCCCAAAGGGGCACAGAGAGGGTGGGCCGTGACCCCAAGGGCTGGGGCTCTGGGGGAAGAGGCTGATGGAATGTGTCGGCTCCTTGCAGGAGGAAGGGGTGCTGATCATCGAGGGGCTCCTCAACATCTCCTGGGGGCTGCGGCGGCCCATCCGGCTGCAGGTGCAAGATGACCGTGAGCGATGGCACCTCCCCTCCCCCCCGTGGACGGCCGAGCTGCCGGACTGCAGCCAGTGAGTGTGGGGCGGGGGGCCGGACGGGGCCAGCCAGGCGGCCTCGGAGGACACTGTTGCACCCGAGCTTGACTGTTGGGGTGCAGGGGTGTGTCCTCAGCCTCAAGGTGAAAGCGGGAGTGTGATCCAGCCTGATCACCAACCCCCTGGGGGAAGGACCCATCACTCCACATGAGACCCTCACCCTGGAGTGGTCTTTCTAGCACACAGCTGGGTCCTAGGTCCCTGCCAGAGAATGTTTCAGGGCTCCCCTCACCCCAAGGCATGCTTCTCCAACATGGGCACTAAGCCACCTTGTCTGCAAAGAGAGAGGGCGTTAGCCCCCATGCCAGCCTGAAATTTCTCGGCCTCTCCTGTTTTGTCTTGTGCATTCACTCCAATTTGGCATTTTCCTGCTCTGCAAAGTTTTTGTTTCAATGTCAGAAGAAGGTTTCGATTGGGAGAGAAGATTTCCTACCTGTGGTGCCATATCATGGATTTTTATCCCACCTCTCCCCTAAAAAGGAGCGGTTAGTTGCTGAATTCTTGCTTCTGCATCTAGCAAATCCTTTAAAGAGGCAACAACTGAAAATAAAAATGTTACCCTTCAAAGATTCAAGTAAAACGGATGCCCTGAAAGGACTTAGCGTGGTGCCCCATTCACACACGCTGGCGTGAGTCCACGTGCCCCTGGTCTGGTGTAGTGAGTCTTGAGGTGCAGACTTAGAGCAGCAGATCCAGCCTCCTTATTGAGGATGCAAGTGCAGCCGTGTCCTCCCAGCCCCGAGGTGGAGGCGGTCCCATCGCAGTGACGGAGGAGTGGCTCTAGGCGCCGTGTTCCGAGGGCCCTCAGCGTGGGCCCGGCCTGTCCCCCCTCTCCTGCTCCATCACTTTGCAGAGCTGTAGCCGTTTCAGGCGTGCTCATTCCTTCTTAGCCGGATGCTAGCTACCCTGCTTGGGGGTCATCCCCATCAAAGCTGCCCATGCACAGGCCACCGCACCAGGCCTGCCGGAGCCTGGAGAGCCATCAGCACCCGGCCCCACTGCTGGCCTGGTGTCCAGCGACAACTGGGACACACAAGTCTGCAGGGCCACACTCACCCTCCTTCCACCAGACACTGGGGACTCTTTACTTCTCTGGAAGGTTTTCAGTTGGCTCTCTGGGTATGAATCTGCTGCCTCCCTATGCCTTGCCCGTGTCTTGCCCACAGAGGCAGCAGCCTCTTCCCTTTCGCCTGAGACCCTCTTCGTGGCCAGCAGGCAACCTGAGCCCTGTAACGGTCTCTTTTCAGAAAGGAGGCCCCTCCTCAGGATGGTGGGGACACTGCCAAGGAGCCGAGCACTGGGCCAGTGCACAGGGCAGAAAGTTCCAGAGATGGCTCTGGTAAGTGGGGTCCATGGGCCACCCACGGACCATCCCACCCAGGGATGGGGAGGAAGGGTTTCTCAGCTGACCATGATTTCCAAAGGTCAGCTCCGTGGACAGCAAAGGGCAGCTTCGTCAGTGGCTCACATCACTAAATACCCACTCAGAAGGAGGCCTTTTGGACACAGGCTCACTCACCCCCCCACCTCACCTTGCAGAAGAGGGAGCTGAAGCTTGCAGAGGTGACCCAGCTTGTCTGTGGCCCGAGCCCACTGCCTGGTCCTGCATTGTAGAAATGAGAGACATCAGCAGTCCGTGTGGTGGCCGGCCTGGCTCCTTGGGCCTTATAGGATGTCTTCCTCCCACTCTGGGGTCCATAAATGCTCACCTTCTCTCTCTGCCCCTCCCTCGGCATTTTGTGAAGGGGGCTGGGAGGACAGGGCCAGCAGATGCCTGTCTCAGCTTCCGAGGGCTGCATAGCAAAGGTGCACATGCCGGATGGCTTAAGACAGCAGAAATGTGTGGTCTCACAGTTCCGGAAGCCATACACCTGAAGCCTGTAGGGGAGGTTTCCTTGCCTCTTCCTGGCTTCTGGTGGGTTGTTGGCAATTGTTGTCCTCCTTCTGTGGCCTTCTGCCCTGTAGCCCCTCTCCCCTTCTTATAGAAACATCAGTCATATTGGATGAAGGGCCCCCCTTACTCCAGTGTGACCTTGTTTGAACTTGCCTAATTCCATCTGCAATGACCCTATTGCAAAATCAGGCCACATTCTGAGGTCCTGGGGGCTGGGGGCGGGGGGGCACACGTTAAGCCATAACTCTGCCATAGGCGCCCCCAGATGAAACCCGAGAGAGTCACTGTGATGGTGTGACTCAGTGTTCAGCTGGCTGGGTGTGTCCTTTCTTAGCTGCAAAGTGGGGACCCCCCTCCCGCCATGGCACCCCACTTCCATCCCAGGGACGGCATTTTGCACCCTCTAGACAGCGCGGCATGCTCACGATACTCTGCAGGCCCAAACCCCACAGAGAGTCCCGCAACCACTGCTTGGTCCTCGGTGTGCCCCAGTGCCTGATGCTGCCATCTGTTCTCACTGCAGAGCCCCTGGGGGAGGACGAAGAGGCGCCGCAGCTGGTGCGGACGAAGAGCGATGTGAGCTGTGTGGTCCAAAGGAGGCCCAAGTCCGAGGCCCAGAGGCTGCGGCGACATCGCTTCTCCATCAATGGGCACTTCTACAATCACAAGGTGATGTCTCGCCTGGCCTGGCCTCTGACAGCTGGCGCGGGACACGCCTGCAAGGCCGCGGGGGTCAGGGCACGTTTCATCTCATCGTGACTCCAGTTTGACCTCATTTTAACTTGCCCATTTCCATCTGTAACCACCCAATCCAAGTAAGGTCATATTCTGAGATATTAGGGATAAGGATTTCAACACATATTTTGGGGGGGACACAATTCAACCCTTAAAACTGCGCTAGGTGCCCCAAGGCAGGGACCAAGAGTGTCACCGTGCAACTTTGTGACAAAGGACTAAACCCTCTGGGTGTCACCTTTCCAGCCTGCAGTGGGTGCTGATGAGAAACTGTCTTGGGAGGCTCAATCTCTTGTCCAAAGTCATATCATGACCCTACAGAGCTTATATTATTTCCACAAGTGCCAATCCATTCTCACAAGTCCCATGGATATCTGGCAAGTCAAGTGTGGGTGACAGAGACAGACAGTGATGCCAGATTAATCTTAATTAGGCAATTAGTTCTATGCAGTTTCCCCCGGAGCAGGACCGATTGTCCCGTGGGATCGCCACATGCTGGTTGTCATTCTCTCTTGGCAAATGCATCTCGCTAGCTTGAGGGGTGCCCGGGGGTGCATGGATCTGCCCCCAGCGAACCTGGAAGAGTCCCGATTCCCAGCCTTTGGCCTTTTGTGAGTATATGTATTGTCCTGACCTCAGGAAAAGAGCTCCTTCCCCAGATGACCTCATTCCATCAACACACTGAACTGTGAAAAGAGAAGTCAATTGTTACTAAAAATGGAATGGGTGGTGGACCAGGAATAGAGTGTCCTGTAACGGGCCATATCCTGCCACGCTGGGAAACGAAAGGACAAGGTTCCCAGTTTAAGCAGCTTCCCTTCTCCATGGGTGATGACTCACAGAGAGGGAGGAGACATGGGAAAGAGAGGTCCCGGGGTCAGAGCTGACTGAGCAGGTCGTGGAAGTGGGGCCTGCCGGGGGCCACCCAGGGCGCTCTGGGGAGGCCCCTTGACTTTGGGGCAAAGGCAAGTTCAGCTGAGCAACCAAAGGGGACACTGCTCTGCCTCCCACTAGGTTTGCAGGAAGTGTTAATGCACAGCAACAGGGTTACCTCTGCTAAAGTCCAGGAAAATTCAGGACTATTTGAAAGAAGAGTTTCCTGAAAGAGAGAAGGGGGAGCTGGGGCTTAAGTAGAGATTTAGAATGGCTCCTATTGGGACCCCGAATATGACTTGGTCATTCTTTAAATCTTATTCCAAGAGGGGTTTAGCCTGGAAAGTGTTAACTAAGCACCTGTATTCATTAGGATTTCAATACCTATCGATGTGCCATTTTGATGCGGGATCAACAGGTTTAAAAAGAGCATCTGCAAGGGCTTGGCTCATTCTGCACTCAGGAAGAAAGAAGCCTCTTGCTTCAAGGCTCAAGGGCCCTACCAGTGGGACTTCTCTTTGGTTCCTTTACATCCATAAGGGCTCATTCACCAAGAGGGATGTCCAGCACAGTGACATTTAAGTTATGGCAAATGTCATGGGGACACGACATATGTCCGAGGCATTCGTTAACCTTTGCAATGGTCCTTCCATCACAGCCTCCTATTTGCATTTTGAACCACCCTGCAGCAGAAGACCTGCTCATCCAGTCAGCTGACACCTGGTCTCTGGCCTACAATTGAGTTGTTGAATTGGGCGGCCTTTTCCCATAATGGCATTCACCTGCAGAATGTGGGTCCTTTCTCCTAGCCAAGTGACAAGCCTTCAGCTTGGGCATTTTGGAGTGTTCATTCCTATCCCTTGGGTGAGAAGCACTATTCAAAAGCCCTCTTTCCTCTCCTTTTCCTTTACAGCCATACAAAATTAGTGTCCTCAGAAATTAGGTTTAAAATTACACAAGTCACAGGTAACAATTAAAAAAAAAAAATCCTAGAACGTGAATATCTGATCTGCTCACCTGACATGTTAGTTGTGTGGCTCAAATGAGAAAATATGTGTAAGAGTTCTCTAGAAATCATAAAATACATAAATGTTCTGCTTGGAAGGGGCATGGCTTAACAGAACCAGTCATAAATATTGGAATCAGAAGGAAAAAAATGCCAAAAATTGACTTCCTATGGTAATTGTCAGTCATTTTGTTCCAGAGTTGTTTTTTGTTTAAAACTGTGCAATATTATCTCAGCTAATCTTTTCCTGAAACAGTTCTGGCTCACGGGACTGTTGTTCTGACTTCCCCCGCCTGGGTGAACTTTGTACCTGTTCCAAATGATTTGACTGGGCTGTTGGACTCAAATGTGTCCTATCAGAGCAGAGCCATTTGTGGTTAAATGGGAACTCGACCACGAGACCTCTGCTCTTACTCGGCATCCGTTGGTGTCATCTTGAGGAAAGTCTTGTTTGACAAGACCTTTCTCCTCCTTGGAGCAGCCTGGCTCCTCTATTCAGCCCGTATTTCTTGGGGCTTGAGGGTCTGATTCGGAATTGTTTTCTGTACAACCCTAGCCATTCCCCGTCTCACCCGTGGAGGAGGCAGTTCCCGGCTGGAGTTGGGCTCTGGCACAGACCAGCTGGGGAACCTGCAAATCCCTTAAGTGCCCTTGAGCCTCTGTACCTCCTCGGGAAAGCAGAGCTGGGGTATAGAGGAGGCAGAGTGCATTTGAATTTGATTTCGGGAAATAAGGAGGCATTTGCTGTGGAGAAGGGAGGGTTGTTTCCAGTAGGGGCCTCACCCTGGCTGGTGAGGCCCAGCTGTGAGGGGAGAGCCTGGGGTTTTGGGGGTCACAGAGCTGCTTCAGTCGTGGCTGCTCCTTTCCAGGTGTCCCTGGCAAGCTCTATAACCTCCCCAAGCCTTAGTTTCCTTTCTCAGAAAAGGGAAATATTTACAACTACTTAAAGAGCTGTTGTGGGGATGAAATCAAAGTTTGTATGTAAATTGCTTAGTAGGTTTAATCTTGGCTAGTGTTTTATTGAGGACATACTACGTGCTAGGCAATCGCAGGTTTCATATATGATGTCTCACAGATAAAGGCAAGATACCTGCAAGAATGTAATGTGTGCAAAAATAATGTCAAGGAGCCCCATGTGGCTGTAGCACAGGGTGCTTGCAAGGGAGCTGGGTATCCCGTGTGCATTACCGGGAGAAGAGCCATGGGTAGTATTGTACGGGCCCCAGGAAGCCATCTGTCTTAGTTTGCCAGGGATGCTATGACAGATGCCATGCAATGGATTGGCTTAACAGGAATCTACTGGCTCACGGTTTGGGAGGCTAGTCAAGGTGTTATGACTCTGCTTTCTCCCTGATGTTGAAAGCACCTTGGCGCTGGCTCGCCGCAATCCTTGGGGTTCCTTGGCTTGCAACCCTGCCTCTGTCACATGGCAGTCTCTCTCCTTCTCTCTGCCCTTCTGGTCTCCACTGACTTTTGGCTTCTGGATTCTGGCTCCTGCCTGTGGCTTTCTCTGATTTACCATAACTGAATTTCGTCTGCCCTCCAGTGACCCTGATGAAGGCCCACCCTCATCCAGTTGGGCCACCCCTTAACTAAACAGAACATCTTCAAGAGCTCCTATTTATACCAGAGTTCACACCCACAGGAATGTGGATTAAGATGAAGAACAGTGTTTCATTGGGGTACATTTTAAAGCAGAGCTGTGCTTTAGAACAGAGCTTCTCAAACTGGATGCACAGGTAGCATGACCTGGTGTTCTGCTCCAAATGCAGGTTCTGATTCAGGAGGGCTGGAGTGGGAGGAGGGGCTGAAAGTCTGTGTGCTGCTGCAGCTGGTTCAAACCCCACTGGAAGTGGCCAGGTTTCCAGAGGTTGTCCCTACAGCAGCTTCGAGATCGGAAAGGCTGAGACTTTAAGGCCGACAAGTCGAGAAGCCGATGCAGTGGGAACCGAGGCCTTGGCTCATTCAGGGCTGGGAGAATGAAGAGGAGGGGACAGATTTGGGAACATTCAGCCTAAGAATCAACAGGCAAATGATGATTTAATTGATGGACAGAGCGTGGGAGAGACTGTTTCCCTCCATCCCTTGTTAATTACTTCTATCTTAATACTGGTTCCTAAAATCCAGAAAGCTGACCCTTATACAAATGTAGGGATCTTCCTTCTGGTATTCAGGATTTGCTGGTATCACAGCTTCCCCAAGCAGCCCTAGAGCTGGGGGCAATGTGGTGTGCCCAGCACAGGTGTGTCCCCAGACCCCAAGGTACAGGCTCCACCTGCCTCTCAGGTGCACTCAGCAGGGTCTGGTTGACAGTGTG
>JAQZBX010039720.1:0-22936 GCA_029593785.1 Cabassous unicinctus
GCATTTGTTTACATAAATGTTATTTGTTACATATATATATATATTTTTTTTAAAGGTGCCTAGATTACCTAAATATTACTCAGAAATTACAGGGATTCCCATGTTCCCCACCGCCCACACCTCCAACAACATCCCACACAACCATTCCTCATCCGTGTGGTACAACACCCGCAATGGATATACACATCCTGGGGCCTTGCCACCAAGCATAGACCACAGTTCACATCAATTTAGTGAAATTCTTAATCTTAATCTGCATCCCTGTAGGTATGAACCCATTGTAACTAAGACCACTGGAAGGTGTTATTATAGGTAAGGTGTGGCCCAGGTGAATGAGGGTGAGCCTTAATCTGATTAAGGAAGTCCTTTATTAGCAGAAGGAATTCAGATGTAGGAAAGAGAAAGCCATGGGCAGGAGTTGGAAGTCAACAGAGCTCAGATGAGAAAGGAGAGACCATCATCATGTGACCTGAGGCAGAGATGCATGCCAAGGAACCACAAGGATTTCAGCAAGCCAGTACCGCAATGCTACCGATCCCAGGAGAAAGCAAGCCTTCTAGCCTCCAAAACTGTGAGACAATAAATTCCTGTTGTTTAACCCAAACCATCATGTGGTATTTGTCATAGCGCCCTGGCAAACTAAGACACATACTCCATCCATTTCATAGGTGGGAAACTGAACTTTATGGAGTTTGATTACCTAAGTCACACAAGTATTATCAGTCCCGGAATTCAAATCCATACCGATGGACAGGATTTGAACTTTCACATATGCTTGCCTGACTTCTCACTTGTCTAATACACCACCCTATACCTCTGTGGAAATGTTATTTCTCTCAAGCCAGAATACATTACCCACATGAAGTTAGGGCTCTTTCCTTAGGCTCCTGTCTAGATAGGAAGGGACAAATCCAGTGTTTCCCTCCTCTTCCCTTTAAGGCCAGAAATTTTTGGCACTATTTACATCTCCAGTGTCCTGGGTCACTTTTATGAAAAGCAAAGGCAATTGATTAATCAATGCTTGAAACAAAATGAAGAGAATGCACTGGAGACTTCCTTGGGAGTTATTAGCTCCATACGTTGTAGGAATGAATGAGCAGGTGACCTCTGTGCTGTTGTGACCTGAAAAGCAGGCACTAACACACACAAGCACACACACAGACACTCGGGAATATTGACCCCTGCACAAAGCTACCTACATCCACGTTCAGTTGAGGAAAGATCATTGTGGATTTTCTCAGTGGCCTCTTGGGAGCTGCAGAAGTTGCAGGGACAAGTTTCTAATTAGTGGTCACCTTCCCAGGTGACATTCTGGCTCACTTACTGATTAACATGATTTTCAGGCTAGTTTCTTAACTTCTCAATGCCTCAATATTTATTTCTGTTGAAGAATCAGTATTGTTTGGGTGCTAAACTGGTAGTGTTCAAATTATGACTCCATCATGTACTAGTTGTGTGATTTGGAGCAAGTTGCTTAATTTATTTGTGTCTGATTTCCTCATCTGTAAATAGGATTTTCAAGGACTGGTAGTGTTCAAATTATGACTCCACCATGTACTAGTTGTGTGATTTGGAGCAAGTTGCTTAATTTATTTGTGTCTGATTTCCTCATCTGTAAATAGGATTTTCAAGGACTCTGGCCTCATAAGTATTTAATGAATTAATATATGTAAAACTCAAGAATGCCTCCTGGCATATAGTAAGTGCTCAATAAATGTTATCTTTGGTAATGGAGTAATCATATATATGTCTTCTCCCTACTTTAGCTCTATTAAAAAAGCAAAAAAAATTATTAATTCCCTTCCTTAAAAATGTATTTACATCCCCTTGCTCTAAAATAAGCCTTGTTAAAATAAGGCTTCCATAGGAGATTATTTGATCCTTTTTTATTTTTATGTCCAGATCTGAATTTTGGGGTGAAATGGGGAGAATGAATCATTAACTGGCAAGTATGGAGGGAGAGCTAATAGCTTGGTTTACTTTGTCTTAAGCACATTGTGGAGCAAGTTGTTACATGTATGTCATGGGAACACAGGATCAAGCACAACAGAAACTTCCAGCAAATGACCACTTTATTACTTACACAGCACAAAGGGTCCAAAAGAGCAGGGAAAGAGATCCCATCATGACCCATCTCCTGGGGAAGTCAATTGCTTTGGTCAGGGTTGGTGGATGGCAGCTCCGTATGGCCCACTTCCCATCAGAGAGGAGAGACTCTGTGCTATTTGAGTGTTGGGAATTTATAAACCCCAGGGGGAAGGGGCCCTGCCACCAAGCAAAAAGCATGCATCAAGTAAACTTTGTGCAGAGTTCCTGCCCTGATAAGCGGCAGGGGCTGCTTGTTCCCAGTTTTGCATTCAAGGTATGGTCAGGCCGTTCCATTAGACTTAACATCTCTCCCAGGCTGCAAAATGGTAACATATTGAAATATCTGCACTCAAAGAAAAGGAGGTTGGGGGAAGCTGAGGCCTGGGAGATGGCTGCTAGGTTTGTCCATGACATCCGCAGCACATATAGCTTATCTCTACCTATGGGCTTGACCTGGACCCTTAAAGACCTGGACATACTGAGCCTGGTCCTGTCTCCAGTCTCACCCATCCAGCCTTCTGTGACACTACTTTTCCTTTGTGTCTGACAGAAAATACCCCTCATTCAAGTCACCCCTATAGAATCAGGCAACAAAAAAGGAGACAGAGTCTCTAGAATGTAGCATTCTTTCACTCAATAAATACTTACTGAGCACCCACATACATGCCAGGACTGGACAAGGAGATTTGCATACATCTATTAGCTAATTTAATCCTTATCTAAATCTTATGGGAAAAAAATTCATTATTTCCACTGGACACAAATGGAAACTGAGGATCAGAGAAATTAAGTAACTTGCCTGAGCTCACACAGCTCATTTGTAGTCGAGCTGGATCTTGAAGCCAGGTACCCCTGGTTTATGTATTTGCTCATTCTGCTGCTCAGGCTTTCTAGTGCCAGACACTACCAGGAACCTGTCTCAACAGTAAGAAGATTCTTGGGTTTTCTGGTTGACACTGGGAAAGGAAGGTGGCAAAAGGAGCTGGGGTAGTAGTAGGGAATTTCAAAATCAAATATTGCCTTTTCTATCCCTGAGGACCACAGATGCTTTTTGCACCCCTGTCTATCAATGATATAGGACTGTCTTGTCTTATCTTGATAGCCCTAATACCCAGTCCAGAGTCTGGTGAACTGTCACTGCTCAATAACTGCTGGTTGAAATGCCATACAGAGACTTAGTGTGAAACTAATATTCGTTTACTGTCTTTTACTTATGTCATATTAGAGGATGGGTTACCATTTCAGTTTGACCATTGGTTTAAAATTTAAAATGAACAACCACCTAAATTTAAAAAAACAAAACAAAACAAAACAAAAAAAACCTCATTTTATTCAAGTGAGGTGAGAAATTTTTTAAGCATTGAAGCATGCCTGACAATTAATGCTAGGTATGGATTCCTTTTAAAACAAAAGAAAGTTAAGTTTTTAAAAATTCTTCAGTAGTTGTATTCTGGAATAGCAAAGACAAAACAGCCTTAAAGCACAGAATGAGTCATGGAATTTGTATATCAAGGCTCACTGGAATAGAAAGGCCTGTGTTTTTTTGCAGGGAGAATTCCTGATTGCAGTTTACTGGGAGCAGGCATTTTACCAGTGGGTCCCTGTTTGCTGCTCATCATCACAAGAATTATGGTCAAGTGAGAGCTGACCATTGGGCAAACTCCTTTGTGGCCCATTTGCAGGCATTTTGAAATGCCCCTGAACTCCTCCCGTCTCCTGCCAGTCTCGCTGCATCCCGAGTCCCTGCACTGCCTCCATGCTCCCCTGCCTCGGCTCAACCTCCGCCTCTGAGGAGTTGCTTCAGGCTGGTATCCCAGCCATTCACTTCCACAGCCAGCAGTGCAGTGGGAAACCTCTAGCTTCTTTCTCCTCTCCTCTCCAGATGGCCATTCTGGGCGGGGTTCAAGGCCAGCAGTGTCTCTCACACGGCTCATATGTGTTCAGGGAAGCACTCTTGAATCCTTTACCCTGACAAGCTCTAGGAGTGCCCTCAGACCAGGTGCTCCAGCCACACAGCACCTCACCTTTAGCTACCTCAGGCATGTGACAGAGCCAAGCTTCAAGGGGCATATAGCAAGCTCCAAGTGATCCCACTGAAGCTCATCTCACCTGACTTGAAGTAAAATATTGGGGGAAAGTATTTCCTTTTCTCTCCCTCCCAGAGCCCCCTCCCCTCCCTGCCCTATGACTCACAGCATACAGACGACTCTTCTAAGAGAAAATCTGGCTCTCCCAGACTCCAACGTCTTTTAAAGGGTGATCAGCTAATGATTAAAAAAAGATTTTTTTCCAGACACTTCCTTTTCAAGCCTAGTATCTAGCACCTCACTGTGAAAAATGAGACTCCCTTGCACCTTCTATATCAGGGCCTCAGACAAACAGAGGCAGAAAGAGTCCCATTTTAACATTCTCTTGCAAATGTATCTCAGGCTTATCTTACTCCACTTCTCAGTATTTATTTATACCAGTCCTTACTACTTGAAATGCCTTCTTTCCTTTAGTATCAAAGACAGCAAGTCTTTTGTCTTCCTTCCCAGTTACCTGGCTCCTCATAATCTCCTCATTTTGCTTTCCCTTGCTCAGGGTTTGGCATCAACCTGTCCTGGTGCACAAGCCAGAACTCTTTAGAATAATCCTTGACCATGCTCTCTCCCTAACCTCTCCATCCAATCACTAAGACTGGATCTCACCAAGACCTGTTGATCTGATGTCCCAAACGTCCACTTATCTCTATCCCCACTGCCCCTACCCTCATTTCAGGCCACCTTCATTCCTCTTCTGGATACAATATCACTTTCGACAGGTCTCTACCTCCTGGTCACTTCCTTCCAATTGGTCTCCATATTATTGGCATAAAGATCTTTCTATATTGTAAAGATAACAGGGTCACCTTCCGGGGTTCCCATGACCCCCAGGATAGAGCCCAAACTCAGTCCCATAGCTCATGTGGCCTTGATGGCTTCATCTTCCTTGCTCACTTGTTTCATCCCTTATCATTTCCTATCACTGCCCTGTGTGCCCTGTGCTTCTCTCAGTTCTTGCAATGCATGAAGTTCTCGCCTCTCCGCCTTCTTACAAATGTCCTACTTCTTCAGTTTATGATGATACTCACTCCCCACCCCACCCTTGCTGGCCAATGACTGCTCATCATTCAAGTCTCATCCTAATGGTCACACTTTCCAGGAAGACTTTTCCAACTCTTTTAAACAGGTTAATTATCCCTGCTACGTGTTCCTATCATTAAGCTTCCTCTTTAACAACACTCATCACCTTTATTGCAACTTTCAGTTGAACTGACTCCTCTGACAGATGGTTAGCTTTGAGTGGGCAGGGACTGCTTTGTTCTCCATTGTATTTCCACTGCTTGATACAGAACTTCACACATGGTAGGCAATTGCTACAAAATTAACTGAATACATGAATTAATAATGCAAGATTATAGAAAGTTTGAAAATTAGAGGCAAAAATAACACATAATTCCATCACTCTAATTGGGTCATTTTCATTTTTGCTTATTTCTTTTTGTTTTTTCCCCAAAATTATACATTTTTAGAAGAGTTGCAGTCATGGTACAAATACAAGCTTGTATCTTGCTTCTAATTTAAGCATCTTTCTATGTTATACATTATGAAACCTAAGTTTTGGAGCTCATTCTTGCCCTGTGAGTAGCACTGCACTCTGAGCACCAGGATAAATGTAAGCAGGAGAGGAGAAAAAGAATAAGTGGATTACATTATGCATTTATTCCAGGTTGTGCTATGGCTTCTTCCAAACCCTAGACTAGCTGCCAGTTCATACAGCAGGCTTGATTCATGCATGGTCTTCAACAAGAAAGAATGCAAGGCATTTTTGGAAAGATTTTGATTCTCTCTTTTTCTTTTTTCTAAAACTACAAAAACCACTCAATAGCACAGATCAGTTCTTTCAGTATTAAGCACGGACTCTGGAGTCAGCAGCTCTGGAATTTCTTTTTTTGTTGTTTTTTAAGGAGGTACCAAGGATTGAACCTGGGACCTCATACATAGGAAGCGGGTGCTCAGTCACTGAGCTACACCCGCTCCCCAAGCCGTGGAATTTTTTAAAAAATTGTTTAATATTTATCTCTCCAGCCTTTTAAAAACCTCATTTTAAAATTAAAAAAAAAATTTATTGAAGTATATCACTCATACATAAACATACATAAACAATAAGTTTATAGTAATAGTTGTGAACTTACAAGCGGATGCCCTGGAATTTAAAGACTGCTCCACTGCCTACTAGTTTTGAGAAAACTACTCAAATTCTCATAGCCTCAATCTCCTTATCTATATAATAAGGGTAATAACAGTGCCTGCTTCATAGTGGTGTTAGGAAATTCAAATGATATCGTGTATATGAAGTGCTTAGCATAGTGCCTGGCATGTAATTAGTGCTCAATAAATGATATTTTAATTTTTATTCATAAACTGACTGACCTCCAACATTACTCAGGAAATTAATTAACCACTGTTAAATGAATACATCTCTGATGCTCTCACACTATGTAGAGGACACTACATGTAAACTGCCCATGTGAAGAGTAGCTTGAACACAAATTAATGCCTGCAGTTGTGATATCTGTTCCTCCCCTATGTATTTGGGGCTCATAGGTTAAACCACTGTCCCTGCATATGCATCATGTTTTATATATATATATATACACCGTAAGTCTCTTGTTGACCATCAGCTTCACTTGCTCTGGAAAAAGACTGCCTGACTCTTTAAGGGATCCCAGAGTCTTCCCAAGTGCAACTTGTCTCCATCACATGGCTAATGCACTACATCCGACAATCCCAAATTTGATGAAAAGCCCCCCAATCATGTTCAGTGATGTGGCAACGGATTGACAGACAGAAACATTATTTTATTTATACTAATGATCAAAATCTGAAATGTATGTGTACACTACAGAATGCATACTGTACGGAATGGTTATTGCTCCCTTTACATGGCAGATGAGCTCTCCATTAAATAGTTGCATTTTAAGACAGAGATAGTATGATACAGCCTTTGCTTCAGCTTGTGGGGGAGAAGAATGATGCTTCCTCTTTCTGTTTGGTTTGTTTATTAGACAAACAGTTACAAATTCCTGAGAGCCAAGGCCTGTGCAATGTGGATAAAGGATGCAAAGCACAGCCACAAAGGTCTCACAACCAAGTGAGGAAGACTGATACATAAACAACAAACTCTATTTTCATGTGATAAATGTTATTTTTGGAGCTAGCATAGAGTTTTAAGGGAACCATTGTCTTCACCAAGTTGAATATGCCATCGATTATAAGATGAACCCCAATTTCAGAAATGGTGTCATCGGTCAGGTTGCCCAGAAGCAGAACCTGAAACCAGCATTTGTGTGCAAGTAATTTATTAAGGAAGGGGCCCCAGGGTAAACCAGTAAGAGAATGGGAGAAGCAGACCAGAGAAGGGGAGGAAGCCAAAGTCCCAGAGAGGGCAGCTTCAGCCTGATTCCCTGGGGGCCCCTGGGGTGTAAGTTTCATTTCCTAGTTTATCCTGACTTGAGACAGGAGAGCTGGACATTCATACCCTTTCTCCAGTCATTGGCTAGGGGCTCCCTGGGACAATGTCAACTCCCAGGTGCTCAGATCTCTGCTTGGGATGACAAAGCAGCCCCAGTAGCCCCAGGACAGTCCTCTGAAGAGTGTCAAGGGCAGCTGGTTGGAAGGGGAAGTCCACAGTTGTCAGAGGAAAGGGGCACAGACATGTTAAAAGAATCTGAGAGGATCTGGGCAGCACATCAAGAATGTCCACTACAGAAAATAAAATATGGAAATAGGTGCATCTTAGAAACAATGCAATATTAGTGGAGAGAGGTGGGGCATCAGAGAAGACTTCCTAGGAAGTGAGATGACTCTGAAAGGATCAATAGAAGAAATGACCTTTCAGCCAGAGGGAATGACACCAGCAAAGTGAGAAGACAGGAAAATTCCAGAGCCCAGTGAAGAGTTCTCTGTAATTGGTTGTGGCCGAATTCTGGGGCAGGGGAGAAAGGATGAAGGTGGCTGGAGAGGAGTCTTCAAATGTAGACTGCAGTAGGGCTAGGAAGGTGACTTCAGCCTTGGAAAGAGTTTCAACTTTGTCCTATAGAGCACAGGGCATCTGGGGAGGTTTTTAAGCAGAAGAGCGATAAGATCTGACCAGGCCGCAGTGAGGAAGATGGTTTCTGTCCTCACATTTTCTTCACTAGGTACAGGAAGGGCCTGAATGCTCTGACCCCCTTTGCTGTAGGGACTGCAACAATCCTGAAGGACATCTCGCTGACCCCACCCAATAGTTTTTTTTTTTTTTTTTTGAGGTACTGGGGCTGGGAATTGAACCCAGGACCTTGCACTTGGGAAGCCAATGCCCAACCACTGAGCCACATCGGTTCCCTGAGTTGGTTTTTTCATTTGTTTGCTGGTTGTTTGCCGTTGTTTTTAGGAGGCACCAGAGATCCAACCCGGTACCTCCCATGTGGGAAGCAGGCACTCAACCGCTTGAACCACATCTACTCCCTAGATTTTTTAAAAAATAGTTGCGAATACTCAGAACTTCCCAGGGCTTAAATGCAGCAAGGCCTCCGGATAGCAGTCAAGGTTCAGTCATTAATCAGCAGATAAATGCAAGAGCTATTTTAGTCCAGCTATTGACCTCATTTGATTCTTATCGTTAAGCTTTCCAGACTACCAGCTCATCCCAGTTAAATTTGTGCTACTTGGATTTTCCAGGGAATGTTCTCTTAATTTCCTAATTATCAGGCTCAGAGTTCAAATTGTGGCTTCCAAAGAGATCCCTTTGGAGCCAGCTTCCTTGCCATCCTTGCAGTTTTAGCATCCAGAATTTCATCAGATGCTTCTGCACCTGGTACTGGTCTGTGAAACCACAGCTAGCTGTCCGGTTCCAATAGGAAGCAAGAGTTATCTATGGGTTATCTTGCCTTGTTGTGGCATGTCACCTTGGAGGAGGAGCTGGCCTCATAGGACTCAAGAAATGAGTCTGAGTCAAAGTAAAAAGCAACCAACCAGTGCTTCTACCAGAAGGTCAAAGGTGAAAAATATTTTTTCTTAAATATTTTATTTCAAGTCTGTTGATTTATCCCAAAGACCTTCCTTTCTTTAAAAATTAGTTTTAGTGCTTTTTAAAAAGCAAGAAATGATCTTTGCAATTTAAATAGCAAAAACCCAACTATGAATTACTACATATGCTCAATCCATAATGACTTCAAAAAGTTAGTCACTCTGCCATTATTTATACAATTTGTAGGAAATGCAATATAACCTAAAGTGGACCTCCTCAATCCAAAAACACAAATAAAGCTAGGCACATCCCTTAAGCAATATTCTGCATTATTCCCATTATTCCTTTCTCCCATAAGCATAAATATGGTCCTTGATTTTTTTTCTATGTTCTTCCAACCCTTGTGCAGATTCAGTCATGCTTTTTAAATATATATAAAGGTTTTCAGATTTTTTCTGATTACAAGAGTACACATATTTATGGCAAGAAATTTAGAAAATACAGGTAAGCATGAAGAATAAAATAAAACATATCTAAACACAGAGCCACAGTCAACATTTTGCTGCCTTGTTTTTAGTTTGTACATATAACAGCCACCCATTCATTCATTCACTCACTCACTCATTTTTCCAACAATTATTTATTGAATTCTTTCAAGGAGCTTACATTCTTTGGGGAGAATAAACAATAAATAAAAAAAATAAAATATCAGGTAGCGATGAGTACCGTGGTAAAAGAAAACAGGGTGATGTGATAGCAAGTAATATTTAAGTTGAGACCGGCTTGAGAAGAAGAAACCAGCCTTGTGAAGAGCTAAGGTAAAAACAATCCAGGCAGAGGGAAAAAGCTAGCTGGTGCAAAGCCTTAAAAATGCAAGTTTGCTTTAACCAGCAATTCTGCTTCTAAGAATGTGCACATAAGTGCAAAAAATTGTGAGGCTGTTCACTGCACTGTTGTTTATAATAAAAAACGACTATAAACAATCTATCAATAGGACTTTGTTAAATACTTTACAGTATTTATCACTGCTAAATAAAATGAGGTGGGTCTCTAAGTATACCAATATAGAAAGCTGTCTAAGATGTGTTTGCTTGTTAAAATAATGATGTGTAAGACACACTTGATCTTGTAAACTGCTTTTTCAATTAATATGTGAGAAACACTGTTCCATGTTACCGAATGCTTTTCTGTAACATCATGTATAATGGCTGCATGGTCTCCCTACTTTGGATATATCAGGGTTTGTTTATTCAATCCTCTGCTGTTCATCATTTAGGCTTTTTCCAGGATTTTCCTCTTATCAAAACTATGTCATAACTAAGCTTTATACACATCCATGATTATGATTATATCTTTAGAATACATTTCTAGAAATGAAATTTCTGGGTCCTAGGAAGGCTTAAGGCTTTTGAAATATATTGTCAAATTGCCCTCGGGAAATCACAACTAGTTACAGTCTACCATCAGTATATATGAATGCCATTATCTTCACATCTTATCAAAGCCAATAATATTTTGTAAGTTTTTTACAATTTGATTAGCCACAAGTAACATCTTACTGTTTAAATTTGAATTTATTTTATTTCTAATGAGGTCAAACATCATTTAAAGGCTTGTTGGCCATATTCTTTTGTGAACTGTTTACCCCTTGCCAATTTTTAATTGGAATTCCACCTTTTTCTTATTTGTTTGTAAGAACTTTTTATATATGAGACATATGACAATTTGGTTTGTCATATAGTTACAAATATCTTTTCCTCATTTGTCATTTGCTTTTAAATATAGTTTATGTTGTTTTAAAATTCATATATATATAACATAATTATATATGCTAGACCTCTTTTGAGAAGTTGATTCTGAGGTATTTCATATATTTTTAAATCTCTACTTTAAATAGCACCTTTTCAATACATTTTAAAATTTATTATTGCTAGCACTTAGATAAGGTATTAATTTTTGTATATTTATTTTCTAACTGCCATTGTCTATTATTTTTTTTATACTAGTTTCCTTTTCAACAGATCTTTCTGGTTTGAAGTGTAGACAATCACATCATCTGCAAATAC
Organism: Cabassous unicinctus; assembly: GCA_029593785.1. Taxonomy (NCBI): domain Eukaryota; kingdom Metazoa; phylum Chordata; class Mammalia; order Cingulata; family Chlamyphoridae; genus Cabassous; species Cabassous unicinctus. The sequence continues at coordinate 11,187 of JAQZBX010039720.1, forward strand.
AAATCTCCCCCTCCCCTTATTTGATTTCCTTGGCTGAAACTTCCACATCATTGTTAAAATAGCATCATGAGGGAAGCGGATGTGGCTCAATCGATAGGGCTCCCGTTTACCATATGGGAGGCCCCGGGAATCTAAAAAAAAAAACAACAAAATAGCATCGTGATTGCCTGCTTTTTAATTCTGACCTAAAGAAATAAAATGTAAATGCCCCTGCACATGGCATTGACTATTGGGCCTACATGAGTGCTCTCTCACATATTAAAGATGTAGTCTTCTATTTATTTCCAGTTTATTAAGAGTTTCTGTGAAGAGTGTGTACTAAAGTTCTATTAAATTTGGTTGGCACCTGTCAAAATGACCACATAGCTTCAGCTTTTCTTTGCTTCTTACTATCTAATTACATAGTCCAACCCATGATTGTAATCCAATATCTACACATGGTTTTGTGTTGTTGTTTTTTAAAAAGCTTTATTGAGATATCTTTCATACCTGTACAATTCACCCATTTTAAGTATCCAATTCAATGGTTTTTAGTATTTTCACAGAATGGCACAGCTATCACCACAATCTTATAACAAATCTATCACTCCTAAAAGAAACCCCATACCAAAGAGCAGTCAATCTCCATTCCCCCTGCAAACCCTCTGTCCTAGACAACCATGAATCTGCTATCTTTCTCTGTGCATTTGCCCATACTGGGCACTTCATAGAAATGGAATCATGAAATGTGTGGCCTTTGTGACTGGCTTCTTCTACTTAACATAATGGGCTTTTTTGGTTCATCCATGTTGCATCATGTATCAATACTTCATCATATGGATATGACACATTTTTTTTATCCATTCATCAGTTGATGGATATTTGTACTACTCCAGTTTGGAGCTATTATGTTTAGTGCTGTTATTTACCTTCATGTACAAGTTTTTGCATGGAAATACATTCTCATTGCATTTGTGCATATACCTAGGTAGAATTGCTGGGTCTAAGGTAACTCTAAGTTTAACTTTTTGTAGACCTGTCAGACAGGTTTTTTTCTTTTTTTATTATTATTTTTTATTTTTAAAGAAGCTTTTAAAGATCACATAACTGTTACATAAAAAATATAGGGGATTCCCATATGCCCCACCCCGCCCCCTCCCACTCTTTCCCACATTAACAACATCCTTCATTAGTGTGGTACATTTGTTACAATTGATGAACACATATTGAAGCATTGTTACTAACCGTGGACTATAGTTTACTTTATAGTTTACACTCTGTCCCGCACAATTTTGTAGGTTATGACAAAATACATAATGGCCTGTATCCATCATTGCAATGTCATGCAGGACAATTCCAATGTCCCGAAAATGCCCCATATTCCACATATTCTTCCCTTTCCCTCCCCTCAGAACTTCTGGTGGCCACAGCCTTTATATCAATGATATAAGTTCTTCTATTGATAGATAAGTCTATAATAGAATAATAGTAAGCCTACTTTAGTCCATTGTTCATTCCCCAATCTTGAGAATTTTGAGATGGTGATGCCCATTCTGTTTCTCATTGAGAGGGGGCTTAGAGCCCACACACATGGTTTTTATTTCTTAACTTTCTCATAAATCTTTTACTGTTAAGTTTTTAGCACTGGTATTTATTTATTTATTTTTAAAGATTTATTTTATTTATTTATTCTCCCTCATTCATTGTTTGCACTTGCTGTCTGCTCTCTGTGTCTGTTTGTTGTGTACTTTCTGTGTCTGCTTGTTTTCTTTTAGGAGGCACTGGAAACCGAACCCAGGACCTCCCATGTGGGAGGGAGGTGCCCAATAGCTTGAGCCACATCCACTCCCTGCTTGTTGTGTCCCCCATTGTATCTCCTCGCTGCGTGTCCTTTTTGTGTCTCCTCATTGCATCATCTCATTGCGACATCTTGTTGTGTCATTTCCTTGCATCATCTCCTTGTGTCAGCTTGTCACACAAACCCTTTGTGTCAACTCACTGTCTTGCTTGTCTTCTTAGGAGGCACCAGGAACCGAACCCAGGACCTCCCATGTGGGAGGCAGACGCCCAACTGCTTGAGCCACGTCTGCTCCCCCAGCACTGGTATTTAGAAGTGCCTTAGTGTGGACAGTAAATTACAAGCCACCCTATTTATTTTTCCTGTTCTCTTCTTTCCTTAATGAAACTTCAGTCAAACAAAACTTCATAGAGGAATTGAGTTTTAAAGACAGATAATTATTTTTATTATCACTACTGTTTTAAATTTGTCAAATTTCTATTTGTATCAAAGTAGTATATGTAATAAGTTTTAAAAGACAAATAGCACTATGAGGCTTATATTAAAAATTTTGAATTCCCGTGTCTCACTCTTCTGCACCCTGTTTCCTGCTCTTATTATTTGTCTCTACCACCATATTTTCCCCTGGCCTTTCTCTCCACTCACCACTCTGTAGCAATTTGCTCAGTAATAGCCCTGGAGAAACACTTTTCCCACTAGTCTCGCCTGTGGTCATTAGCCTTGTGTCCTCGACCAGCCTGTGTGGCCTGTTAAGTTCTCCTTCAGGACTCCTTCTGGAGACAAAATGGTTTTGTGAGGTAGGCTCACTTCCCCTTTAATCCAATAATACTTTCAGAGAGGGCTGTGAAATTATTTTTAAAACCACACAGGGCACTGCTGAAGGATAAGACATCATTACTGTTATCAAGATTAACAAAGTGAAGCAAAACAAATGCATACATTTTTCAACCGTGTTTCTTAGAATGTACGTCTTCCAACACTTTTAATTCATTGGACTTCAGACTGCATTTCCAACCCTACCACTTTCAGCTAAGGAAATGCTCTAAGTCTTGGTTTCCAAGACCCAGTGCAGAAGAGACTCCCTCCATGTGTTAAATGAGTGAATCAGCAGCTCCACCTAAGGCTCCTGATTCCTACTAGTTACTTTTCTCATTCTGTAGTGGACATACCAATTCTGAAAGGCACCAAGGTTTTACCTTTATAGATGTAATAAAGACTTACTTTCTAGTGGGTACATCAGGTTTCCTCTCAAGTCAAATGAGCTGAAATGAAATGCTCCACAAATTCAGAGTACAATCTCAACTTCAGAAATCTTTAGCAGGATTAGCATGACAGAATATCATTTTGCTGAACTACATGCAATTTTACATAGATACAATGACTTTTCCACTGAATTCATTCAATCATTCAGAATATATTTATTGAGTACCTCCTACATTTCAGACACTGACAGTAGTGGACGAAAGAAATAGCTAACCTGTATACAGTGCTTACTTTATTCTATACGTTTACATAGATGAACTCATTTAACTCCCATAATAATCATACGAGTAAGCTACTATTTTTATTCCCATTTTCCAGAAGAGAAAACTGAGGCACAGAGAGGATAAGTAACTTGATTAGTCTACAACAGTGGTTCTCAAGCGGGGGTGATTTTGCCCCTCACCCCAGGGGAACATTTGGCAATGTCTGGAGACATTTTTGATGATCACAACTGGGGAGAGGGGTGATAGAGAAACTAGCTGGACATCCTACAATGCACAGAACAGGCCCTATGACAAAGAAGAAACCAATCCAAAATGTCAGCAGTGCTGCTATTGAGAAACCTTGGTCTATACCAGTCAGCACAAGGCATTCTTCTGGAAACTGGGCCAGGGATGGGCTATGACTTAAATCTGGCCCAGTCAGACTAAGCTAGAGGACTCTGGGGAGAGATTTTTTTTCATTCATTCTCCCCTGAACTCCAAGGGGCAGTCATCTTGTTACGTTGAGAAGAACCAGCTTTAGAAAGAAGCTGATGCTGAGGACAGCAGAACGAAGGGACAGAAATAAGCTATGTCCTTAATGGCATCATTGCATAGCACTGATCCAGATCACTCCTGGCACCCAGGTCCTCTCTGGACTTTAAGTTATGTGAGACCATACCTTCTTGTTGTTTAAGCCTGTTTGAGCTGAAAGCATGTTAACCAACACACTTTGCTCATAAGGGACAATGTCTTGGAAAATTTAGCAAAATGTCTTTCACGTAGTCAGATTCCTCTTCAGAAATTCACACTTCTCCCTTCTGGCTGAACTTTGCCTTATGTCCTCGGCCAGCATTAGAAAACGCTTTCTTCAGCTTGATTTTACTCCTGTCTGAATTAATGCACTCAAAGGAGAGACTTTGTGAAAACAACCAACAAGGAATTAGAGTGCAACGCCATGTGCCAGAGAAGAAGGAGAGGAAGGCCAAAGAGGAAGGCTGCAAGCATGGTGGAAACATGGAATGTCATCCACATGGGAAAAACGGAGAGCGATGAACTGTTGAACTCTGTAGGAATGAAACTTATTTATTAAGAATGTAGAAAATGGAAAGTGTTAGCTGGAGTGATTTGGAGGAGGTAGGCTTGGGAGAGAAGGCCATTGGTATCCCAGGTGACTTGGGATGATGTATTGAGGGAATTGAAAAAGGTGCTCTTTAAACATTGTCCCAGCCTAACATTCTGTCATATCAATTATTACATCCATGGCTCCAATGGTGGCAATTTTAATTATTTATTCTGGAAATCACAATCGTACTGCCCAGGTATATGCATGAGAGGCAGCCCACCTCTTTTTCTATAATTGTATAGAATTATACTTTTTCTATAATTAGGTACATCTGTGAGAAGACACGTAGAGAAGAGAGATAGAAGTTTGACTTGCTTGAGAATGCCATAAACAAAGTGTGCTGGTTGTCTTTCTTAGGTATCTATACCACATTAGGTTTTCTGGAGACTGAATGAATATGTATCATTTTCTTTTGAAAATGAATTTTTAGCTTGATTTTTGAGTTCCGGAAAATGTAATTGTTTAATATGATCTGCCAAAAATAATAGGTGTTTTTATGGAGCCCTGCACTTATCTCCACATTCTTTTTGCTTTCCCACATGATCTCAATGAATGCCAAGTCTTCTCATCCTGCATTTGACTATAAGTGCCCCCTAGATGGACTAACTTCCTTCAGACCTCTCTGACATGCACAGGAAAAAAAAAAAAAATACAGAGAAACCAGGCAAGAGGTCCCAGCATTCTGTTTCTAAGCTCCCAAGACAACATGGCAAGAAAGATGGAGTTAAAAGTTGGTGGGGGGAGATCGGGTGCAGGAAGGCTCTGAGAAGTACAGGCAACAGCACATGTGCCCTTGAACATTTCCTGACTTTTAATTTCCCCCTGGAAAGCTGTTGCATAGTCCATGAACTCCTCCCCTTATTGAAATGTTTAGCAGGACCCCAGAATTTCCTGTTTTTGCCTTTTCACCGATTACCCAAATTAGATTTGATTTTTATAATTATTTTCAGTGGTATCCAAGAAGGCTGAACTCTGCTGACTACCACAGTGAACTCCTCTGCAGCAGGGCAGACACATGATCCGAGCACCCCTGCCGAGCCTTGCCTGTCGCCTATGGCTTGCACACACTCATTGTGCAATCGACTCCGGTGTTGCCACATCAGGCTCTTTCCCTCTGATACCGAAAAGAAACCCTTGAGATACCCGAAGAGTTTCCTTGTTGCAGAAGGTACCTCACCTATGGCTGGCTGGTCCTCTGGGACAAGCAATTCAGTCTAATCCAATGGCTGGAACATCAGACACACTGCAGTGTTTCTCAAACAGCAGGTTGAGACCTGTTTAGAGGGCCCTGAAACAAATTTAATGGATTATAATAAGCATTGAAAATGTGGAGTAGAGTAGAATAGAACTATAATACTGAGAAGATAAGACAAAATATTACAGTGGAACTGTTATTTCAGTTATATTAATTCATAGATATGAATGCAAATATTCAAAATACAAAATGTATTTCTTACTGTGCTTGCAATCAAGATAATTTCAAATCTACTGAGATGTTAAATTGGAGTTTTATTCCAGCATTTCCAACACTCTTGTTGGTAAGTAAGAAGTAAAGAAGTATGTAGTTTATTTATGCAACTGGAGAGAAATGCTTCAGTTACCCACTGTATAGACTCACTGAGCCTGAGAACTTCCATTTGTCCTAGGAAGCCTGCTGCTGTCCTGTAAAATGCTCAGTAGTTTGGCCACTTTCTTTCCACCTCCTTAGCAGAACCTTCCAGAGAAGCAGGCATTGGGGCTGGTGAGACAAATCAAAAGTGTTTGAGCAGATTCCACTCCCTCCAATGAAATCTACTGAAAAACATTTTCTGTATCATCTGCCTACATTTTAAAAGGCTGAAGTTTGGAAAAGAGCAACCATCGTATTAATAGGGCTAGAACAGAGCAGCTTTTGTAAAGAAGGGAGCAGAAACTTCATTCACTGCTTGGACATCGTTTTTCTTGATGATTCAGATGTGTTTTTTTTTAAATGCCTTTTGCTTCTCCCCTGGCATTCACTGTGTAATTCTCATTTTGAATTGCAGCAGAGAGAAGAATGCTCTGAGGCTATTATAAAAAAAAAACAAAACCAAAAAAACCTCATTGAGGGGTTGAAATGATCACAATTCCTACTGAAAGCCCACCAATTGCATTGACTTTATCCATACCTACTAGACAGCCAGTACCATGCTAGAAAATATGATAGATACAAAGACATGACATGATCCCTACTTTCTGTTAAAACCAGCCCCTATGAACCTATACAGGGTGTTTTAGTTTCCTAGGCTGCTCAAGCAAACTCTATGAAATGGGTAAATTTAACAATGGGAATTTATTTGCTCGTGGTTTGAGGCTGGGAAAAAATCCAAATCAAGGCATTGTCAAGGTGCTACTTTCTTTCCAAAGACTGGCATTCTGAGATTGGCTGCTGGAAATCCTGGCTCCTCTGTTCCATGGTAAGGCACATGGCAGTGCCTCCTGGTCCCTCCCTTCTCTTCTGGGTTCCATTGGTTTCAGCTTCTGGCTGCTCCCACTGTGGTTTTCTATCTCAGTCTGAAATTAATTCTCTTATAAAAGACTCCAGTAATAGGATTAAGATCCATCCTGATTGAGGTTGATCACACCCTAACTGAAGTGGCCTCATCAAAGGGTACTATTTACAATGGGTTTACACCCACAGGAATAGACTAACTTTAAGAACATGCTTTTCTGGGATACATACAGCTTCAAACCATCACACTCCACCCTCTGGACTCCAAAAGACATGTTCTTTCTACATGCAAAGTACATTCATTCCATCACAATATCCAAAAAGCCTTAAGTCATTTTAATAACAATGCTTAGTACAAAATCTCATCAAAATTGGCTACAGGTGTGGTCTGTCCTGGAGCACAATTTCCCTGTCTGTGGACCTGTGAAACCTAGAGAATAAGTTATCTGCTTCCAGTATACAATGGAGGGGCAGGCATAGGATAAATATTTCCATTCCCATAGGGAGAAATTGGAAGGAACCAGGAGTCACAGATCCCAAGCAATTTTGAAACCCTGAAGGGCATATTAATTAGGTTTCAAGGTCTGAGAGTCATCTATGGAATGATGTTTTGTCCTTCGGACCTGAGGAATTGGCAGTCTACTCTCCCACCCCTTTCGAACATTTGTACAGCAGCCATGCTTTCCCTGAACATTGGGGGTGAAGGTTCCACCCTCTCCATGCACTGGGTTGGTAGCCAGACTTTCTCTAATCCTTAGGGCATAGTCTCCACCCTCTCAGAACACTGGGGTGGCAGCACTCTTCTTAAATAATGGATTAAAAGGCCCACCGTTCCCAAGCAACTTTCCACTCACATGAGAAGTTGTCTTTGATGCAGACCTCAGCTTCCATGGTTCTTCCCATGAAGTGATTTTTCCCTTAATCTGCCTATTTTAGTGCAGACTGGCAGTGGTTCCATTCATACAGCTCTCACAAAACCTTGTCAGAACCCTTAGCTAGACTGACAAAGAGAAAAAAGAGAAGATGCAGTAAATAAAATCAGAAATGAGAGGGGGGACATTACCATTGACCCTGCAATAATAAAAGAGATCACAAGAGGATACTGTGAACAACTGTATGGTAACAAACTAGATAATATAGACAAAGTGGATAAATTCTTAGAAACACACAAATAACCTACAATGAATCCAGAAGAAATAGAAGTCCTCAACAAACCAATCACAAATAAAGAGATTGAAACAGTTATCAAAAACCTTCCCAAAATTAAAAGTCCAGGAACAGATGACTTCACGAATTCTACCAATCATTCAAGAAGATCAATACTAATCTTGCTCAAACTCTTCCAAAAAAATTGAACAGGAGAGAATGCCACCAAACTCATTCTATGAAGTCAACATCACCCTAATACCAAAGCCAGATAAAGGTACTACAAACAAAAAAAGAAAATTACAGACCAATTTCTCTAATAAATATAGAGGCAAAAATACTCAACAAAATACTTGTTAACTGAATCCAAAAGCACATTAAAAGAATTATACACCCCAATCAAGTGGAGTTTATTCCTGGTGTGAAAGATGGTTCAACACAAGAAAATCAATTAGTGTAATACACATTAATAAACTGGAGAAGAAAAATCACATGGTCATCTCGATTGATGCAGAAGAGGCATTTGACAAAATACAGCATCCTTTCTTAATAAAAACACTCCAAAAGATAGAAATAGAAGGAAACTTTCTTAACATGCTAAAGTACATATATGAAAAACCCACAGCTAATATTGTACTTAATGGTGAAAGACTAAAATTTTCCTGCTGAGATTGGGAACAAGAAAAGGAGGCCCACTGTAACCAATGTTATTCAGTATTGTGCTAGAAGTTCTAGGTAGCACAATTAGGCAATAAAGAGAAAGAAAAGGCACCCAAATAGGAAAGGAAGGAGTAAAACTTTCACTATTCACTGATGACATGATCCTTTCCCTAGAAAATCCCTAAAAACCCACAACAAAGCTACTAGAACTAATAGACAAGTTCAGTAATGTGGCAGGATACAAGATTAATATGCAAAAATCAATAGTCTTTATATACACTACTAATGAGCAAACTGAGGAGGAAGTCAGAAAAAATACCATTTACAATAGCAACTAAAAGAATCAAATATTTAGGAACAAACTTAACCAAGGACAAAGGATCTGTATTCAGAAAACTACAACACATTGATAAAGGAAACAAAGAAGACCAAAATAAATGGTACACATTCTGTGTTCATGAATTGGAAGACTAAATGTCCGTAAGCTGTCAATTCTACCCAAACTGATTTACAAATTCAATGCAATCCCAATAAAAATCCCAACAGCTTTTTTTTGCAGAAATGGAAAAGTCAATTATCAAATTTACTTGAAGGGTAAGGTGCCCCAAATAACCAAAAATGTCTTTAAAAAGAAGAGCAAAGTTGGAGGACTTTCACTTCCTGACTCTAAAGCATATTACATAGCTACAGTGGTAAAAACAGCATGGTGCTGGCATAAAGATAGACATATAGACCAATGGAATTGAGTTGAGAGTTTAGAAATAGACCCTAATATCCACGGTTAAGTGATTTTTGATAAGACTGTCAAACCCACCCAGCTGGGGCAGAACAGTCTATTCAACAAATGGTACTTGGAAAACTGGATATCTATAGCTAAAAGAAAGGAAAAGGCACCCTATCTCACACCTTATACAAAAATTAACTCAAAATGGATCAAGGACCTAAATATAAAAGCTAGAACCATAAACCTACTAGAAGAAAATGTAGGAAAACATCTTCAAGATCTTGTGGTAGGTGGTGGTTTCTTAAACCTTACACCCAAAGGACAAACAATGAAAGAAAAAATAGATAAATGGGACTTCCTAAAAATTAAACACTTTTGTGTTTCAAATGACTTTGTTTAGAAGATGAAAAGGCAGCCAACTGAATGGGAGAAAATTTTCAGAAACCACATATCTGGTAAGGATTTGATATCCATGTTATATAGAGAGACCATACAACTCAGTGATAAAAAAGACAAGCAACCCAATTTAAAAATGGGCAAAAGACATCAACAGATGAATGGATAAACAAAATGTGGTACATGCATACAATGGAATATTACTCAGCTGTAAGAAGGAATAAAGTGCTAACACACGGAATAACATGGATGAATCTTGAAGACCTTATGTTGAGTGAAGCAAGCCAGGCATTGAAGGATGAACAGTATATGACCTCACTGACTTGAATTGAGGAAAGTGAGCAGTCTCTGAGAACCATTGTCTGAAAGATAGGTTAACAAGGGAGAGAAAGAGAAGAGAAGGTTGTGAGCCATCACCCATACGGACATAATCTATGGTAAAGTGATAGAGTATAGTTGCATATTGAAGGATAGGAAAGGTGGGTAGTGATATTACTGGGTTTGGTGGTGCAGGGTTGACAGGTGGGTAGATTAGGAAGGGCAGATTAGAATACCTAGGATACTGGGGGGAGAGATGGGAGGGGGACTAGGTGGCTAATAGGGGAGGATAATCAGCTTGTCAAGACCTCTTGTTGCATGTAACTATGAATCTTGTCATCCAACGAGTCAAGACAGGGGAGTGTTATGTGCCCCAGGGGGATGGGGAGGAAGGAACAGAAAAGATCAAACAGGGGGTATTTAGTGATCAGGGGAAATGTTTTTCATTACCTTACAGTAATGGACACAAGACATGGTAAATATCATCAAAAATTATTAAACTGTACTGTCTAAATTGTAAACTATACTGTAAACCATTGAAAATGTTTAGTAGCTATGTTTCACTATCTGTATAACAGCTATAACAATGCTACCATCCACATAAAAAAGGTTTTAATATGGGGTGAGGAAAGGGGAAGGAGGTTGGGTATATGAGAGTTTCTAGTATTCTGTGTGTGACTTTGCTGTGACCTAAAACTTCTTTGAAAATTAAATGAAAATTTGGGAGACACTGGGGAGTGAGAGGGGGAAGGTGCCACAGTACAGACTGGATAACCGATAATGCAGTGATAAAAGGAAATAGTAATAATAATAATTTTTATTTTATTCTATTTTTTTAAATTTTTTTGTTTTTTCCCATTTTTTGAATGTCCCAATCCTTTAATTTTATTTTAATTTTAGGGTTTTTTTCCTGAGTTTCCATGTATTTTATCTCTTACATTTAAGCTTATCATTATTATTTCATTTTCTTATTAATTGCATTTTGCTATTATATGGGCTTCATCTTCAAGGAAGGTTTAGATCACAGAAGGGTTACAACAGGAGCAGTAGAGGATCATTGGTGGGGGGTGTCTGGGATGGGGGTTTCATGGGAGGAAGTTCACCTGAATATACATGAAAGATATATAAAAATGTTCACATGGTCAAGGGATGGGGCAGGGTCACAGTGGGTAGACAATCACTCAATAAATGAGGGAATACTGAATTCCCAGCCTGGAGAGCTCTGCCACATTCTCCAAGGGAGCAGCAACAGTCCCCCGAGTGCAGGGGCAGTGTCTGGCAAAGAAGGATGGTCCACTGATGGGTTCTTGTTATTGATAACTAGTCTTATGAGTCTTTGCTCTTATAATTGAAACGTAGCCTACTGTTATGGGGTGCCTAAGGGTTGCCACCTGAGAGCCTCCTTGTTGCTCAAATGTGGCCTCTCTCTAAGCCAAACTCAGCCTATGAATGCATTACCTTCCCCCCAGCGTGGGACATGACTCCAGGGGTTGAGCCTCCCTGGCAATGAGGGGTTAATACCAAGTGCCAACTGGCAATACGACTGGAAAAAGACCTTGAATAAAAGGGGGAAAAGGTAAAGACAAATGAGTTCATGTGGCTAAGAGACTTCAAAGAGAGTAGGGAGGTAATACTTACACATACCTCAGTAGGATCTCATAGAACACCAA
>JAQZBX010039721.1:7391-23030 GCA_029593785.1 Cabassous unicinctus
TGGTAAAAATGGATAAAAGTAAATAAATAAATCTTTAAAAAAAAAAAAAGACTATATTAATATCCACTTTTCTCTAAGGAACCAGAACTGTCATGGTATCAGCTATATGTATTATGTAAATCTTATGGGATTTATTATAGGAATTGGCTCACAGGCCATGGAGATTGGCAAATCTGAATTCCGTAGGGCAGGCCACAACCTGGGAACTCCAACAGAGGTTTCCGTGAATTCCCCAAGAGAAGCTGGCTGGAAGAAGAAGAGAGAGAAATTCTTCTTTCTGACTGCTGAAATCATCAGTTCTCCCATTAAGGCCTTCATCTGATTGGATGAGATGTCTCTCATTGCTAAAGTCAGTCTCCTTTGTTGATTGTAGATGTTATCAGCCATAGATGCTGTCAACTGACTGACGATTTAAATCCATGAAATATCCTTGACCAAATAACTGGACATCATAACCTGGGCATATTGACACTTGCACTTAACCATCAGACCAAATAATACATGACAGATTTTGTACTTCTTAGTCATATAGCCGTTCCTTCATTTCTGCCTTGTCAGTGGCCATTCTTCTGTCTCTTTGTTTGTGATACACGTGTGGTGGGAACCAGGGTTCCCACCCTCAGAAGTTAGCATGGCTTGAAAATATTTCTTATAGGTCTTAGAAGAGATGGAATTGGAGGAAATATGTTTCACATATTTTAAAGTGATAGGGCACAGCTCCAGAAATGATAGTGACTAATGTTTTCAGGAGGAAAAAAAAAACAGCTAGGGGAGGATTATGGGAAGATGGCTACAGACAAACAGACATAACTGAATGCTGTCACAAAAACAACAGAGAAAGAGCCAAAAGTTGTCCGAGGGACCTGCTTTGGGGAACAGCAGACCAGGAGAGTGCTACGCAACTCCCAGGAGGGTGAGAGACAGAGAGACGAAGAAGCCAAAATGACAAACGTGAGTTAACAAGCCCCCATGGCGGCCAGGAAGAGCTCCCCATTAGAGGCACATAAGAGCAGATTTGAATTGCTTGAAGACAGAATTAGTGATTTCAAAGACAGAACATCTGAACTTTCCTGGAAAAGACCAGGAGAACAGAAAGAGAAGCGAATGGAAAAAAATGGAACGGAATCTCAGGGAATTTAATGACAATGCGAAATGCACGAACATTCACATTATTGGTGTCCCAGAAGGAGAAAAGAATGTAAAAGGGGCAGAAAGAATATTTGAGGAAATAATGACTGAAAACTTCCCAACCCTTATGAAGGACATAAATACCAATATCCAAGAAGGACAACACACCCCAAACAGAATAAATCCGAATAGACTTACTCTGAGACACCTACTATTCAGATTGACAAATATCAGAGATAAAGAGAGGATTCTGAAAGCAGCAAGAGGAAAGCAAAGCATCACATACAAGGGAAATTTGATAAGATTAAGTGCTGACCTCTCATCAGAAACCATAGAGGAGAGAAGAAAGTGGTATGATGTATTTAAGGTACTGAAAGAGAAAAACTGCCAACCAAGAATTCTGTATCTGGCAAAGCAGTCCTTCAAAAATGAGGGTGAGTTTCAAAGCCTTCACAGACAAACAAAAACTGATAGAATATGTTACCAAAAGACCTGATTTGCAAGAGATACAACCAGAAAGGAAAAAACAAGGACGAGAGAATTGGAGAAGAGTTTAGAAATGGAGATTATTAGGAAGGGTAAACTAAAGGATAAGAAGACAGACAATAGAACGGTATGACAACAGAGGACCGAAGGACAAAATGGATGAAGTAAATAATGCCTTTACAGTAATAACACTGAATGTTAATGGATTGAACTCCCTGATCAAAAGACATAGAGTGACAGAATGGATAAAAAAAATATGAGCCGTCTATATGTTGTCTACAAGAGACCCATCTCAGACGTAAGGACACAAACAGGTTAAAAAGTGAAATGTTGGAAAAAGGTATTCCATGCAAATAGTAACCAAAAAAGAGCTAGAGTAGACCAGATAATTGTAAAATAACATTATAGTATATGAACAAAATTTACTTGGTGCAACTGGTAAATTGTTCCTGTGATCAGTATTCTGTAATTTTTTTCATACATTTCACACTTCCTTTTAATTGAGGAGGACTGGAGAAGAGATATATGCTTCATTTTTCTTTAACCCTTTCTTATTCCTACTCTTTAATTAAATTTATCTGGATCAATAATAATTTAGCATTACTACTGTTGAACAAGGTTTTGAGTTTTTCTGCCTTGTAAAACTATGAGTTGGCAAATTATCTGCTGTAATTCATTCCAATAAGATTGAAGAATTCCCAAATAGGAATTTGATTATCTAGAAAGAATTATGGCCTAGATGTAAATTAAATAGCTAAGCCAATAATTTATTTCATTCTCAGAGATTATTATGCCCAATAGTTATAGCTGTAATGTAAAAATTAGGATTATGTTATAATTAATTTCTATTATATTTGAATTATTTACATTTATCAGTGTTGCTATGCTATCTATTTTTTATAATTGATTATATTTAATCTAACCTGGCCTTGCACTCTCTTTTAAAATTTGTAATTTTTTCAATCTATTTTTCTATTTATTTTACAATTTTACAATAAAGGACTTTTTAACAGCTAAAAAAAGCACCATTGATTATACACTTTGGATAGATCATATAGTATGTGAATATATCTCAATAAAACTGCTTAAATAAATAAATAATGTGCAAGAGTTGCCAGAAATAGCAGCTATGTACAGCAGGGGAAACGGAGAGATTGAGAGGTGAGGAATTTTCTTATTTGTCTGTTTTTTGTTTATTATTATTATTGAAATAATGAAAATGTTTTAATAATGATTGAAGTGATTAATGCACAACTGTGTGATTATACCAAATACCATTGATTATACACTTTGGATAAATTGTATGCTTTATTAATTGTATCAATAAAATTGGTTTAAAAAAAATAAGAAAAGGCAGATGGGAGGAGATGACCAAGGTGTTTGATTTTTGTGAAAGAGAAGGGCAGAGACATTCAGACTGGTTCTTCTAGATGCACAAACTGATTCAGCCAGTGTAATTGCTAATTATATAAAGGATGGGCACAGAACACTATAAAGGTGGATCACTTTGTTGGGGTGTTCCTTTTCCTTCATAGGGAACTTCCAAACTCTTGCCTAACTTTTTGATGACAACCTGGCTTCAATGAAACCACACCAGATGTGGTCTAACACAAACATCCAAAAGTTGAAGAAGCTTATTTAATAATATGAAGGGATGATCAGGAAATGGGGATGATCAGGAAATGCCCAGAACTTGGTTCAGACAAAAAATCCAGAGACTGATGAGGTATTCACAGCATTTCTAAGAAGAGTGTAATCTCATTGTAACATCTTTTTTTTGAGGTGCTATCACTTTCCACCTAGAAATCAGAAAAGGTTAAAACAAAAATGCCCAATTACTATCAAAGATGTGGTATTGATTATACACTTTGGATACATCATGTAATATGTGAATATATCTCAATAAAATGGCTTAATAAATAAATAACTGTGCAAGAATAGTCAGAAATAGCAGCTATGTACAGCAGGGGAAACAGAATGAGAGGTGAAGAATTTTCTTGTTTATTTTTAATTATTATTATTATTGAAATAATGAAAATGCTCTAATAATGATTGAAGTGATAAATGCACAACTATGTGATTATACCAAATACCATTGATTGTATACTTTGGATGAATTATATGCTTTATTAATATGTATCAATAAAAATGATTTGCTTTAAAAAAACAACTAGGAAATTCCTAGATCATGCTTCTATTTGCATTTTTTGACAAGGTTGTCTGGTAGCAAATATGATATTTCCATGACTGTAGTTTCTCATCTGAAAATGAAGAGGGTCTAGTTGAGCTCTAAAGAGGTTTATGGCTATCATAGTCTGTCATTCTGTTTGCCTTTTCCATAGGTAGTCAGTCACACCTTTGCTTTCCTGTACTGACATAACAAATTAAGGCAGTGGTTCTCAACAGGATGTGATTTTGCCACCCAGGGGCCATGGCAATGTCTGGAGACATTTTTGGCTGCCACAACAAGGGCTTTGCTGCTTGTATCTAGTGGTTATGCTGCTAAACATCCTACAGTACACAAGACAGCCCCCAACAGCAAAGAATTATCTGGCCCCAAAATTAGTAGTGCCAAGGTTGAGAAACTGTGAATTAAAGCAAGACTAACAAGACTTCTTTTGGTTAAAATATAGTCATTGAGTAGATATCATGTTCTGTCTCTACTGTAATATTTATTTCTTCATTCACTCTAAACACCACCAAACGACACTAAGAACATCATCTTTGTATCCCCATTACCATTATCTAACACAGTGCTGGCCTTGGGATTTCTGAGGGGACCCAGCAAATAGCATCCCCCTTCTTTCACTGAGTTCTGAACCAATTGAGAAATAAGGCAAGAATAAGCATCTGGGAGCGACACATCACCTTTTTTTCCTAATAAAAGCCAGGTTAGAGGGTGCAGCTTATATTTGCTGTCAGTTGGGCTTCCAAATTCTGAATCTCAGAATTAGAAGACCTCCTCATCCAGTCATGGCAGCACTGGACTGGGAAAAGTCCGGATGCAGAGCCTGTCCCTAGAGAACTAGGTCAGAATTTGTATTCTCTGTGGCTGGCTCACCTCCAAGAGGCAGGAGGAGGGAGCTGAGCCAAGCATATCTAGTTTAGTCTTTCCAGATTTGCCAGTTAATAAACCATTCTCTCTCCTTGGATAAGGAAGTAAAAGCATAGAGAGGGGCCAGGAGTTTTATGCTAAATGAGTTCCCTCCGTATGGAAGGAAGCATCAAGGAAGGAGAAGACAGCTTCTCCATAATAGGCCTCAATTCATGCTAATGTATTATGGTTTAGAATCTATCTGTACCAGGCATGTCTGCAAAGTCTAAAAGGAGAACATCAGTTTATTTTTTTTCTGTATTTGTGTGCATTTATTGTGTCTAATCTACCCATTAGTTTATAGCTAGTAAGCCCATAGCCAAATGACTACAGTTAAAGCAAGGAAAATGAATTAGAATTTTAGATGATGAAAGGGCCTTAAAGATGATTATTTAGTCCAGTGGTTCTTAATCTTGGTTGCACATTGGAATCACTTGGGAAGCTTTTTAAAAATACTGATGCCAGGGTACCATCCCAGACCACTTAAAATAGACTCTTGTTTGGTAAGACCTGGGCATTGCTATTTTTTAAAAAGCCCACTCAGAGGATTCTCCTGCCCAGCCAAGACTGAGAAACACTGATCTAGTCTAACCCTCTTGTTTATTAAAAAAAAATCTGAATCCCAGAGAATGTTGGTGACTTGCCTTTTGTTAGTGAGAGCTGGGCTGAGAACCTGGACTTCTGCCTCATTGTCCAGTGCTTCTTATTGAAAACAGAGATTTTGGTGGATTCATGTTTTTTTTTTTCATGTTTCGCTCAATACAAATAATTGCAAAAAGTACTAGGCTTATGTAGGAGATGGATTTTAATCCTGGCACTGGTGCTAGCTGGCTAAGTCATTGGACCCTAGTTTCTTTATCTGTAAAATTTAAGAGGTTGGACAAGATCATTCCCAAGGTTTTTTTCTGGCAATAAAATTCTGTGCTTCTGTAGTTTCAAATATAAAGCATCAGCTTTATTTCTCCTTAGATAGGGTTAATTGCTGTTGTTTTTAACTTTTATTAAGAATCCACTATCTAGCAAGTGCCCTGCTAGGTGCTTTCATATATATTAAATTCCTTTAATTGAAATATTTCAGGATAGGTTTCTGATGGAGAGTCTTTAAAGTAATAATTGAAATCTGGATACATTCATAATTTAAAAGTGATAATGCCTTGATTATCTGAGCGTCTATAATTTGTTTCATTAAGTTAATGTAGATTAAATTAATGAAATGCTATGTCTGCATGCTAGGAAGTATTAGGGAAAATGCTGATAATTCTTCTTGGATATTTCCAAGTCTGGATATGTTCAAATTCTGAATAATTACTTGAGTCCTTTAAATTTAATCCTACTATTTCTCAATATATAAATATAACTTAAGACCAAATGACTTCCTCCAGTTAGGTTCTTTTAGTTATTTTTGTGTTCATTTAGTTATTTTTTATAGTAATCAACTTAGCATTATTTGAAGTTTAATTTAAATTATTACAGGGAGGCAGATGTGGCTCAAATGGTTGGGCGTCTGTCTGCCATATGGAGGGACCTGGGTTCGATCCCCAGGACCTCCTGGTAAAATAAAAAAATAAATAAAAAAATAAAGTATATAGGTATATACTTTATATATAAATATAAATTATTACAGCTGCTCTCTCTAAGTCTATGGCCTATTATATTCCAGGAACTAACTTATGAACCTCCCCCTTCATAGCCCTACATAGCTCTGTCCCTGGCTCTTAATAAATATTGGTTGACTTAATCACTGTTTGTACTCTGGTATTAATAACTTACTGTGTCTTTTTTCCATATATATCACAACTAGAATTTTCCTTTTAATACTGTCTGGTAATGGGTTACAATAGAAACTCACAATGGCTAATGAATAGGGTTATTTAAATAAATGTTTCTATTAGTTTATTTATAGACCCTTTTATGTTTGTCTATAATTTTATGGCTGAAAAAGTTTTTCCTTATTTTTCCTTCCTGAGTAAAATAGCAGCAACCAAGATACTGCTATTTCCAGCCACAGTTCAAGAGAAAAATTTCTCTTTTTAAGCAGTCTTATGTTTCTTTCAACTTCTGTTCTTACAATTCTTTCAAAAAAAGTGTGGCACAGTTAGTTCCTTAGAGTCTCCCTTGTCTTAGTTTTACTATACTATTGTTTTTCTTCATATTGTAAATTTATGTTCTAGTCTAGATAAAAGCTTCTATAGAAAGGCAAACAGATATGCTCCTTTATTTTTATCACAATTCTACATAGGATTTGTGTGCATGTCAAATTTTCGAATAAAAATGTTAAAAATTTAACTCATGCTTAGTGACTAAGGTTTGAAATAATGTCACCTGAGTTTTTACTGAATTTGCAGAATCTAGAATTTTTTTAAAAAAAGGACCATGATAAATATTGGTTATTATTTATTGTATATTGAGAATTGGTTTGATGGTATGAAATATACAAAAAGGTAAATATTTTAAATAGCCTATACATGCAGAGTCCAGGAATATAATAAAAAGTACATTAGGTAAAAATTCAAGATAGAGGTTACCTCTCACGGTGATGGAGGTAAAGGGAGGAATGGAATTCAATTGGAGATGAATACACAGAGACTTCAACTGTTGATATTTTTTAACCTGGGTGGTGCACATCTGGGAGTTCATTATGTTTTTCTTTATGCCGTTTTTGCGAGACAGATATTTCATAGTATTTTTTTAGCCTATTGAGGGATGCTAATATGAATTATTTGTTGAAAAACAGTTCAAGTGAAATTTGAAAATAGGGCAGCTATTTGGCAGAGTGTATCAAGAACATAAGAGAGGATGGAAAAAAAGCAAGAATAGAGAAAAGGGATGCTTGCTGGGGAATAAGAAATGAGAATCAAGTGGCAAATGACCATTTACTTGACCAGCTTTTGTGATAATTATTGTCACAAAATAAGCTACAAGGGAGTAACATATACTTGATACAAAAGTCATCAGTTCTTGCCAAATTCTTGGTACTGGGAGAAATTGAGAGAAAGGAAAACCAAACTTTTCTCAGGGAAGATTTAAATAGAGTTCATTTAAGTCATTTTTTTTTTTTTTTTAAATAAAAGCTGACTTATCTTCTACCCGAGCATGTTGCTATACATCAAGGGTTATTAAATCATTGCCTTTTATTGCATATGAGATTCAGCTTCTTGAGGTACTGCCAAACTGTCTTCCACAGAGGCTGTACCATTCTACATTCCCACCAACAGGGAAGGAGTATTCCTATGTCTTCAAATCCTCTCCAGCACTTGTAGTTTTCTGTTTTTGTTTTTTTTAAATGGCCATTCTTTAAGGTGTGAAATGATATCTCATTGTACTTTTGATCTGCATTTCATGAGCTTTTTGGCCATTTGTATTTCCTCTTTGGAAAAATGTCTATTCTAGTCTTTTGCCCACTTTTTAATTGGGTTGCTTGTCTTTTTTATTGTTGAGTTGTAGCATCTCTTTATATAACATGGATATCAAACCCTTATTGGATATGTGGTTTCCAAATATTTTCTCCCATTGAGTTGGATGCATTTTTACTTTTGACAAAATCTTTGGAAGAACAAAAATGTTTAATTTTGAGAAGGTCCCATTTATCTATTTTTTCTTTCATTGCTTGTGCTTTGAGTGTAAGGTTTAAGAAGGTATCACCCGCCACAAGATCTTGAAGAGGTTTCCCTACGTTTTCTTCTAGGAGTTCTATGATTGTTGCTTTTATATTTAGGTCCTTGATCCATTTTGAGTTAATTTTTGTATAAGATGTGAGATGGGGTCCTCTTTCTTTCTTTTGGAATTGGATATCCAGTTCTCCCAGCACCGTTTGTTGAATAGACTGTTCTGGCCTATGTGGGTGGGGTTGACAGCCTTGTTAAAAGTCACTTGACCATAGATGTGAGGTTCTATTTCTGAGATCTCGGTTCAGTTCCATGGGTCAGTATGTCTATCTTTATGCCAGTACTATTGCTGTTTTTACCACTGTAGCTAAGTAATATGCTTAAAAGTCAGTAAGTGAGAGTTCTCCAACTCTAACTGCAAGGGTTAGTAACTCATAGCTTTCATTTTGACTTCTTTGTCTGTCCCTCATCCTCCTGAAGTTGTGCAGCACTCTCCTCATTCTGCAGATCCCAAAGCAGCTCCCTCAGACAGCTTTTTGCCCTTCCTCTGTTGTTTTTTAAGCAGTTTGAGCCCTGTCTACCTATTCTGACACCATCTTACCAGAGGCCCTAATGGGAATTGTTCTAAGAGATTTGGATTAAAATACTTTTAAAAAATTAACAAATCACAAAAAGCAAATATGGATGCAACTTGCACTATAAAATATTTTTCCTACCCCAGATGAAGGCAAAGTTTATCCTTGACAGGGTTGTGGAGCCATTTAAGGCTGTCTTCTAAATCTGCAGCCTTTCTTATTGCTCCCTTATCCTCTTCAGCGCTAGCCACTTTTTCTACTTTTGTTGTCTGGTGCAACCTTGGTCACTTCACTCCTTCTTCTTCATTGTAGGGGAAGAAAGAATCTTCTGTTACTCATTGCTTTTTGATTGATTATTCTTTAGAGTCTGTAGTGGGTTGAATGGTGGCCCCCAAAAGATATGTCCATGTCCTAACTCCTAAAAGCTGTGGCTGTGACCCTATTTGGAAAAAGGTCTTTGCAGATATAATTAAGCTAAGGCTTTCAAGGTGATATCATCCAGGATTATCTGGGTTAGCCCTAAATCTAACGACAGGTATCCTTATAAGAATCAGAAGAGAAACACAGGGAGAAGAGAAGGCATGTGAAGATGGAGACAGAGATTGCATTTGCGCAGCCAAGCGAAAAGGAAGGATTTTCTCCCAGAGCCTTTAAAGGGACCTTGGCTCTGCTTGATTTTGGACTGCTGGCACCAGAACTGTGAGAGAATAAATTCCCATTGTTTGGAGCCACCAGTTTGTGGAGCTTTATTGTGGCAGCTGTAGGAAACTTACACAGATTTCATGAGATTCCTTTCGGTGTAAAGAAAAGAGGGTGTATTAGTCTGCCAAAGGGCTGCTGATGCAAAGTACCAGAACTCTGTTGGCTTTCATAAAGGGGGTTTATTTGGGATAAAAGCTTACAGTTCCAAGGCCATGAAAGTCCAAACAGAGGCACCATCAGAGGTTCTTCTCACGAAAGTCAGCTAGTATTGATCCTGGCATGTTGCCACAGGTGAAGCAAGATGGCTGCCGATCTCTGCCCAGGTTTCTCCTTCCCTTCCGGGCTTACCCTTTCCTTTTGAGCTCTGTGGGCCCAGAGTTTTGAGGCTTCATGCTTAAATGATCCTGTAGTCCCCTCTCTCCTGGCATAGGGCCTCCTATATCTGTCTTGGCTGTTCCACTTTCTTCCCGAATTCAGCTATAGGGTATCAGGCAAATGGCTCATCTCTCCCCGGGACTGCAGCTGTTTGGGCCTGCTCCTTTTTGTCACATGGCAGGATCAAAAATGGCAGAGCTCTCTCTTCCTGTGTGTGTCTGAGTGAGTGTCTGTTTATATCTGACCCAGCAAGGGGGTGGGAACTCAACTTGAGTCATGCCTTACTGACATAGTCCAATAAAAAGTCCTAATGCAATCCTATCAAGTAATCTAATCAAAGGCCCCTCAGCTGAATTTATTGCAATCAAAGGGTAACACACCCAGAGTAATAGACTAGTTTACAAACATAATCTTTTTCTTTTTGGGATTCACAAAATAATCTCAGACTACCACAGTAGGTAATGATCTTTTTCATCTCTGGACCATGACTTCCTCATCTGTAAAATAAGGGGATTAGATTAGATGACATTTAAGGCCTCTTCTACCTGATGAATCCATTAAAAACAAACAAACTCAAGCCAATTAAAAGCTGCAGGTTGAAATTAGGGAAAGGAACTGCAAAAGATACTGGTGTTAATTAAAAGAGGAAGCTGGCTTTCTGAGAGGAAGAAAGTATATAGAAAAATTACTAAAAATTTATTTCTTCATCAGTGTAAGTGAAGATAGTCTCCTGCCTCAATAAAACAAAGCAAAACCAAAACAAATAAAAACCTTACTAGAAAATTATGATGACTCCCAGCCTCTCTTGTCTAGGTAAATAATCCCCCTTTTTGGTTAACTTCCCTTAATAAGACATAATACTCAAGTTTAAAAATATTTCTGATTTTCTCCAATGTGTTTAAATTCTCCTTATATTCTGTAATGGATGATTCCTTCAACTGAACCTTTAATTAGGTAAGTGTCTCACCAAAGCTTAACAATATGAATCTCATTGCACCATGGTATCTTCATGATAATATAACACTTTAATCTCTTAGTAGATTTATAGTTGTACACTTCCCTTAAAATCCTCCATACATCTGCATCATTTATGAGCACCCCTTTCTAGTAAGTTTTAATGTTGAGCTGGTAGTAGGCAAAGAACTTTCCTTTGGAGTCTCTCAATAAATGTGTGCTAAATAACTTATTGATTTTAAGGTGGATTTCCAAAGCAGTTTTTCTAGCAAATTTATTTTTTAAATCAGTGTTTTCTCAACTGTTTGGTTTGAGTAACACAATTTTCCCCGAACAGAAACTTTTAAATCACTTTTCCATTAATTCATTTCTGCTCATTAATTCCTTTAGAGCAAGGAATTTTTTCAGTTGACCTTGGAGTAGCTGTTTGTTGGACATATTAAAGAAAATATTTTTGTAGTTAAGATAACACAAATCTTTCCAAAATGTTTCAGTTCAGACACACTTCTTTTAATTTATACTCATTGAATATTTACTTAGTGCAGTCTGTATGTTAGTAATGATAGCTTGTTTCTTTTCTTCTTCAAAAATCATAGTATATAGAAGATGCCCCCTATAGCAGTCTGGTAGTATTTATGAATTCCAAAAATAGATATTGGATTATGTTTGTAAATTGGTCTGTTCCTCTGGGTACATTAGATTGTATTGGATTCAGAGGTTTCACTCTTACTTGATTAAATTATGACTAAAGCTTTGATTGGGCCACATCAGTAGGACGTTGAGTGCCCACCCCCTTGATGGGCAGGGACTCACAGAGAAAATGACAAGGTAAAGGTGTTAGTTGGAGTTTTGAGCTGGAGCCCCAAGAAGTAAACATGTAGGAGAAAAACAAAGGAATAGAGATGGTGCTATAGACACAGCAGAGGCCCCGGGAAGAGAGAGAACCTGTTAGTTTACAGCTGACCTTGTTGAGAGAACAGAGCAGCTGAGCCCAGAGAGGAACGAGCCTGGGGAGAGAGATGAGACTTATCTCAGCCTACAGCTGATATTGGAAGAAGCTGGGACCACAGAGCCTTAAGAGGAAGAGGAACGCTGAACCCTTGCAGACGTCAGGCAGCCTTCTTGTTCCAACATGTGGCAACAGACTTGGGTGAACAAAGTAACTTACACTTAATGGCCTGGTAACTGTAAGCTTCTACGCCAAATAAATACCCTTTTATAAAAGCCAATAGATTTCTGGTATTTTGCATCAGCACCCCTTTGGCTGATTAATACAACCCCATAAGAGTATAATCATTTCCTCTACTTGATGACTATATTTTGTTTTCCCATTGAAATTCACTGTTTTAATCCAGTTGAGATATATGTATATGCTGCTTTCTAATATTGCATAAAGATCCAGATAAAAATATTGTAAAAATATTCACTATGAAAATATTCACTGTGAAAGTCATTACATATTTCTCTCCTGGTACAATTTTTGATTTATAATAATTTACTAAATTTTTTTCTTTTTGCTTGTTTTTCCCCTTGTAAAAACAAAGAATTAAAGCTTTTCATAGTAATTCATTAATTTAAATCCTTTTTATTTTAAAATGAGAATGATGTTATATCAAGAACAAACGCTTCCCCTTAAAATTATCCGTAATTTAGAGAAGCTATCAGTGGAGAAAGCACTGGTATTAGTTGAATCAATAGATTATTGTGTTGAGCTATTTAATGATACAAAGTAAAAAGTATAACATAGGCCCTTGCTTAACAGACTATGTAGTTATTTCCCTGTTGTCCTTTTATAACCTCTTACTACAAAGGAGTTATTTTAACGAGAGGTAACTAGTCTTAGGCATCATATGAGATCTTTATTAGACTTCAGCTTCCATATCTCTCTTGAGGAACTCCAGGGAGACTGAGAGCTGCCTGTCCTATTGTGTGTGCATGGCCTTTGAGCAGCAGGAGTCCTGTGAGGTGGAACCTGAATTCTGTAGTGGGAAAGAACAATGGGTTGCATTTTGGTGCCTTCCCTGGAATGTAAGTACACCTGAGGCAAGATGGAGTCATAGACATGATAGACATGAGTCTACAGAAGTAACAGCAAGGAATATCCGGGGGCGGGGAGGGGGAGAACATGGCACTGAGAGCATGTATGTATGTGTATGTATTCCTCAGGGACCTGAGCCTTGAGTAGACATTTTAAAAGTTACTAAATATAGGGAGATGGATGTGGCTCAAATGGTTGGGCGTCTGTCTCCCATATGGAGGGACCTGGGTTTGATCCCCGGGACCTCCCAGTAAAAATAAAAAAAATAAAAAATAAAGTTACTAAATATAAAGTTATGTTTTATGTTAAAATGCTTTTTAAAACTACATATACTTCCCCTTGAGGCTCTGATATATCCCCACATGAGGCCCTACTCCCGACCCTCTCCAACTCAGAATTGCTCCTCTCTATACAGTCTCAGAGTGATAACATTCATATACATGGCCTCAAATACCTTGCAGAGTCCGAGGACTCTGTGCCTTCTGGATCTCTCTCCTGTGTTCTCAGAACGTGTTTCAGCTGCCTCTTGAATGTCTGCATGTGGATGTCCCATAGGTGCTTCAAATTCAACATAAGACTGTACACATCATCTACTGCCTTTCCAAACCCACTCCTCTTGTACTTCTTTTTTTAAACAGCTTTATTGAATATCATTGACGTACAATAAACTACACGTATTTAAAAAGTGCAGTTTGACACGTTTGACATGTGTACATCCCTGAAACTACACTACCACCAAGATAGTGAACATATCCATCACTCCCAAAAGTTTTGTCATGCCCCTTGGTTATCCCAACCTTCTGTCCCTCCCTTTGCCACCCCTCCTTCCCACCTACCCCCAGATGGAACTACTGATCTGCTTTTTGTCACTATAGGTTAGTTTTAAATTTCTGGAGCAGGAATTGGCAAACCACAACCCATGGGCTAAACCTGGCCTGCTGATGTTTTTGTAAATAAAGTTTTATTAGAACACACCACTACCCTATCGTTTATGCATTGTCTATGGCTGCTTTCATGCTACAATGGTGGAATTGAGTATTTGCAACAGATCTTATGGCCCAGAAAGCCTAAAATATTAACTAACCTTTTACAGAAAAAGTATGCTAATGTGTTACATTGTCACACTATGTACTCTTTTTTTGCCTGGCATTTTTCCACTCTGCATAATTATTTTGAGAGTTGTTCATGTTGTTGCATGCATCTATAGATCATTCCTTTTTATTGTTGAGTAGTATTACATTGTATGGGTATACTCCCGAAGTTTGTTTATCTATTTATCTGTTGATGGACATTTGTGTTTCCAGTGGATGGCTATTACAAATAAACCTTCAATGGGCATTTGTGTACAAGTTTTTCTACAGATATATGCTTTCATTTCTCTTGGAGTAGAATGTCTGGATCATAGGGAAATTTTATGTTGAACTTAAGAAACTGCCAAACTGTTTTCCAAAATGGTTGTACTATTTCACATTTCCACCGGTGGTATACGAGGATTCTGGTTCTTCTTCATTCTTGCCAACACCATGATATGGTCAATAGGTTCTTATTTGCTATCTGTATAGATTCTTTTTTTTTTTTTTAAAGATTTATTTTATTTATTTATTTCTCCCCACCCCCTCATTGTTTGCATTTGCTGTCTATTCATCTTCCTTGTTTTTCTAGGAGGCACCGGGAACTGAACCCGGGACCTCAGATGTGGGAGGGAGGTGCCTAATCACTTGAGCCACCTTCGCTCCCTGCTTTGTTATGTCTCTCATTATGTTTTCCTCTTTGTGTCTCTTGTTGCATCATCTCGTTGCATCAGCTTGCTGCATCAGCCTGCCCCATCGGCTCCTTCTCTTGCTCGTCTTCTTTAGGAGGCAGCGGGAACCGAATCTGGAACCTCCCATGTGGTAGGTGGGAGCTCAATTGCTTGAACCACATCTGCTTCCCTGAATATCTTTTTTGATGAAGTGTATGTATATTCAGATTTTTGCCCATTTTTAATTGGGTTGGTTCTCTTATTATAATTGCATTTTTAGAGTTTTTTTTTTTTAATATATTCTGGATACTAGTCCTTTATCAGATACATGATTGGCAAATATTTTCTCCCAATATGTAGTTCATATTTTCATTCTCTTAATAGTATTTTTCAATGAGCAGAAGATTTTAATCTTGAGAAAGTCCAATTTATCAATTTGTTCTTTTCGAACTTGCTTTGGGTGTGTAATATCAAAGGAAGCTTTCCATAATCCAATGTCATGAAGATTATCTCTTAAGTTTTCTTCTAAAAATTTTATAGTTTTAAGTTTTACATTTATGTCTATGGTCCATTTTGAGTTGATTTTTGTTTGTAGTGTCAGATACGGATTGAGTTCATTTTTTTGCATATGACCATCCAATTGTCCCAGTATTGTTTATTGAAAAGACTATCCTTTCTCCACTTAATTGCCTTTCCACCTTTGTAAAAAATCAGTTGTCCATATATATGTGGGTCTATTTCTGAACTCTCCATTCTGTTCCATTGATCTACCTTGATGCCAATACCACACTGTCTTTGTTAGTATAGTTTTAAAATAAAGCTGGAAATCAGGTAGTATTAGCCCTGCACCTTTATTGTTTTGGCCATTTTAGGTCCTTTGCATTTTCATATGAATTTTAGAATCACTTGTCAGTTTCTATAAAGCAAAAAAAAAACAACAA
>JAQZBX010039722.1:0-22930 GCA_029593785.1 Cabassous unicinctus
TGGTGTTCTGTTGTAGACATATTGTGATTCAAGCAATGGAAGAAATTGTAACAGTGAGGTGGAGCCGGTGGCCACTGGACATTTTTGGGGCAGGGAAAGGAGGGGCAGTTGAAATACTCGGGCTTTTTTGGGACTTTGGGGGTTGTCCTGAGTGGCGAAGCAGCGACGAATGTAGGCCATTTTCCATCAGAATATACCACGCAGAACTGGGTGGGAGAAAGTGTGGTCTGTGATGTGAACTGTGGTCTATGCTCGGTGGCAAGGCCCCAGGATGTGTATATCCATTGCGGGTGTAGTACCACACAGATGGGGAATGGTTGTGTGGGGTGTTTTTAGGGGTGTGGGCAGTGGGGAGCATGGGAATCCCTGTAGTTTCTGAGTAATATTTGGGTAATCTAGGCACCTTTATAAAATGTATATATATATATATAACAAATAACATTTATGTAAACAAATGCACATATATGCATATGTATTTATATATCATTTTACAAATAAAAAATAAATAAATAAATAAAAATAAATAAAAATAAAAAAGAATAATTACTTTCAGAGTTTTGTTCCTATTAATTATTTTATTCCTAGGTATTTCATACTAATTCCAACACCATACTGGTTGACTGATTCACTTGAAGTGAATGTTTATGGAAAGGATTACTTCCTTACAAATAAGCTTCAAGGCATGAATCTCAGAACATGAAGCCCACTATATTGCTATAAAAGAAGATGAGATTTAAATCTAAAACCCAGAGTAAAATGATTTCATCTCTGCAGAGAAGAGAATCAAATTGAGTCACAGAAGTTTTTTTCCTTTGAATTTGAAAGGTTTTGTCTTCTATTATGTTATACTTTGTGAATTTCAAGATTCTTAGTCATTGGCATACTCCATTATTTTTATGTCAAATACAGCCCAGAAGTATTTAAATTAGATTGTGAAGTTACTAGAAAATTATTAAATTATTTGCATTTGATTCCTATCTCAGCATGATATAGAGGAAAGGATCTGGGCCAAGGAAAGACAAAATTTACTAATTATTATTATTTTTACTATTATTATTATTGTTTAGTTTAGCCTTGAGCAAGGTCCTTAACTTCTCAATTTCATTTTCTGTAATATTGAGATAATGATATTTTGTATAGAAAACTATAAGAAAAGCATTGGCTATATAGTAGATACAGTATAAGGCATTCATTCATTCATCCATTCATTCAAGTATTTTAACAAATACTGAACAGTTATATGTTCCAACAACCAGGTGCTGGAGTTTATTTTATGAACCAAACAGTTAAAGTTTCTACACACAAGAAATTTATATCCTAATTTGCTGAAAACTAAACCAAAATGACAAAATAATACATATTATTATCAAATGGTTTCAAAGGTTAAGGAAAAAATCATGTGGCAAATGTGTCAAGGAGTGCCAGTTTGAAGCAAGGAAAGACCCCTCAGGTAAGGTGCTATTTGAGCAGAGACATGATGGATTTGAGGAAGCAAGGGAATAGGAAATCTGGGTGAAGATGTTCCCTTGCAGAGGGAATAGTAATTGCTAAATCCTGAGAAAGAAGCTTAGTGTGTTTAAGGCAAAATGGGGATACCAGTATGGTGAACTATAGCAAGAAAAGTACAATAGAAAAAGAATAGCTCACAGAGGCAACATGGCTAAATTAGGTAATGCCCTATAAGCCATGTTAAAGGGTTTGAATTTTAATCTGAGATAAGAAGTTATTAAATTGGTTATAATCAGAAGGGTACATGTTCAAACTGAACTTTTAAAAGGACAATTCTGGATGCTGTGTTGAGAACTGGCTAAGGAAAAACAAAGGAAAAAGTGAGTAGACTAGTCAAAGGACAAGTATCACTTAACTAGAAGTAAAAATGTGATATACCAATTCACTGTTTGGGAAATTCTGGCTAATTCCCCATGCACACATACCATACGCTCTTTTTATAGTGGACACTCAAGAGTCCAACACCTACAGCATCCATTCAGCTGTCATTTGTTGCATGTCAACTTTTGATCCAAGTTATTTTATTAGGGGATGTGGCTTAAAGGACTAATTATCCAAGAAATTTCACTTTAAAATGCCTGTAAGCAGATTAAGTCAACAAACATTAACTGAATACTTAATATATAGGTATCTGTGTTCAACAGCAGGGGAGATGCAAAGAGCATGCTCTCTGCCCTTAAGCAGTCATCTAAAATGTTTATGAAGAGGTAGAATGAAAAGCATTCCTTAATACAATATTAATTTAGAAATTATATATGGAGTATGGGAACTTTGTATAAATGCTTTGAAAATCAAAAATAGACTGGGACTAATAAATACTAAAATGATGCCATATTTGAGGAATGGGAACCTGAGGATATTGGTGAATTGTTTTCTTTTATCTTTATTTATTGTCGGAAATTTCTTTAAAAATATGTCACTTTCTAAATATATTATTTTAAAATGAAAATGCCTATTGTTTTAATTTGCTAAGCTTCTCTCTCTCAAATCAGATACCATGAAATGTGCTGGCTTAAACAGTGGGAATTTATTAGCTTTCAAGATTGCAGTTTTGAGACGGTGAAACTGTCTAAATCAATGCATCATCAAGGCAATGCTTTCTTTCCTAAGACTAGCTGCTGGTAATCCTAGACTCCTTTGTCACATAGCAAGACACATGGTGGCATCTGCTGAACTCTCCCTTCTCTCTCAGTTTCTTTGCTTTCAGATTCTTCTGTGGCTTTCTCTCTCTGTATTCATCCCATTTACAAAGGACTCCAGTAAGAAAATATAGACCCACCCTAGACCACACCTTAACTGAAGTAACCTATTCAAAAGGTCCTACTTACAACAAGTTTATACTGACAGGAATGGATTAGTTTTAAGAACATGATTTTCCAGGGTACAAGTTCCTAACCACAAAACCTACACTGAGGGAAGTATGGTAGGGTAAGCTATTCAAACCAATTTTTTTTGCTTTAAAAAATAAAGACTAAAGGTGCAGGGCACATTAAAAAAGAAAGACCTCTTAAAACCTTTAAAATACTTTGACATCAAAATCTGAAGGAAAGGAAAAACCAGAAAGGTAACTGAGCATTGAAAACCCAGGTGCTTTTTTTTGCTCTCAGGGAATTTTCCAATTCTGGAAAAATTAAAATTTGGTTTTAAGGGCCTTTCTGGATGAGAATTATAAAATCTAAGTCCAGTGGCTATTTAAGTTAGAGAATCCCCACTCTTCCTTGGCATTTCAAAGTACAACACACTCAGGGTAAAGATAAATTCAACCCTTTCCAAGGAAATAGGCTTTGTCAATGAACAGTAAAGGGGATGAAGCACACATATTTCGGATATTAGAATTAACTTAAATAAATGTCAAGTTGCTACACTTAATAGATTTAAAGAAATAATAGGCAGTCAATAAAACAGAGGTGGATTTTCTGTGTAGTTAAAGCTTAAACTTCAGATATCTCTACAAACACAGGCTCCTTCAAAGGCTCTGTACCTAATTTTGTAATTATAATTTCTTATTATATTTCTTAAAGGTTTATCTCTAAATTGTATAAGTTTCAAGCCCCCCAAATCTTGATGTGTGTTTTACATGGAAGAAGAAATTATAAAAAGTAACATAGAATATTTGAAAATAGAGTGAAAGGACCTTCAGAAATGAAATACATTTTCAGAGATACACACAAATACACACACATACAAATGATGTCTAAAATGTTTAAAAGTATGACTTAAAAATCAGATTAGGAGTAGCTACAACTGCAAGCAAAACAATTTCTTCCATCTGCCCAATTATATCTAAGTCTCCTCTCAATCTGAAGCAATCAGAATAGACATCATCCCAAATCCCTCAAGAATGAGGAATGAATAAACATAAAAGAGGAGTGTGGCCACAGACCAAAGTAGATGTATTGTTATTGTAGTTATTATCTTGTGTTAATGGAAGAACTTGTAGCTTTGATATAAAGATAGTGGTTGCCAGGGGTTCAGAAGGGAGGGGCAGGGGATGAATAGGTTGAACACAAGGTATATTTAAGATAGTGAAATTCTTCTGTATGATACTACAATGATGGTCACATGACAGTATATATTTGTCAAAGCCTATAAAACTGTACAGAACAAAGCATAAACTGTAGTGTAAACTACAGACTTTTGTTAGTAGCAATGCTTCAATACTGGTTCATCAATTGTAACAAACATACCACACTAATGTAAGATGTTTATAATAGGGGAAACCATGTGTGTGGCTGTGGGGTGGTAGTATTATGGGAATTCCCTGTACTTTTGGTGAAATTTTTATGTAAATGTAAATCTAAAATTTCTCTAAAAATAAAGTTTATTATTACCAAAAAGGAAAAAAACAGATTTGAAACAGAAAAAGAGAAAATTAATATAAAGAAAGATATAAGTGAAGTTGCAATCCAGCATTCAAAACAGAGACAAAAAAGAAACATATAGAAATGGTGTCTCAAAGCATAAAAAAAGATGCTTCCTCCCCTAGCCATAAAGGAATAACAAGGGTTGTACTTAGCCTTCCACATTATAAATAAAAGAATGAACAAACTATATGAATCAATAGTTTTCAGGTATCGGACAAAAGGCAACACAGTACTGAGAGAAGGAAAAATGAGGTGAGCTCTATGATTGGACAATTTACTCTCTGGAGTTTCCAGGCTGTGCCATAGGGAAAGAAAACACAAAGAGCTTGTGGATCTCCCTGTGTTGAGGTGACAGAGTTGAAAATTCAGAAAGGCCAAATTTAATAGAATTCAAACTGCAGAGTACCATAGCATAGAGAGCTGCATGAAGAAAAGAGAGAGGTGGACAGACAAAGGGCTCTGGAGATTTGCAGATGCTTCCACTAGCGTCTTTAGCTGAATACTGATTGGTGCATATGTGTGAGGAGGCTATCCAAGACCAGAGAAAGAACCATAGGAAGAACAATGTAAAAAATTCTGATGCTTACATAGGGAAGGGAAAGGGTCATATTCTTACTAGCCAAAGCAAAAAGCTGGCAACATCAGGTAGAACACTAAGAAGGGTATTGCTTCTATTTTAAAGCTAAACGAGTCCCATGATAAAGGTTATTCTATTCCTATCTAACAAAATTTAAAATTAAACCTTGAAAGAATGGAACTGTTTCCACATAACTGAAGTGTGTCTAAGAACAAAGGAAAGTATGTGAAAATCACAAAAATATCCAGCACCCAACAAGGTAAAATTTATTATGCCTGGTATCCAATTAAAAATGCCTTCCATGTAAAGGAGCAGGAACATGCAACCCAAAGTAAAGACATAAATTAACCAATAAAAAATCAGAAATGATATAAATGTAGAATTAGTAGAAAAAAAAGCTAAAACACATCATAAATAAACTCCTTTGGTACATGAAAGTAGTGGAAAACATGAGCATGTAAAGAAGAGAAATGGAAAATATAAAATAGATGCAAATTCAACATCTATACTTGGAAAAATGTCATGTCCAAGATAAAAATTACTTCAGTGGAGTTTACAGAAGACACTATAGAAGAAAAGATTAGGGAAATTGAAGACCTAGCAAGAAAGACTTTCCAAAAATGAAATACACAGATTAAAAACTTAAAAAGCAAACTTGAAAAAAATGTAACCAAGTATCAATGAAATGAAGATCAGCTTCAAGTAGCCTAACCTAGGCAAATTGGGGTCCCTGAGTAAGAGGACAAATAGGTAACAGAAATTCTTTGAAGAAATAATGGAAAAAATATTTCCAAGTTTGATGAAAATATAAATTCACAAATACAAGAAACTCAACAAACCTCAAAAATAGAGATAGGTAGTAAAAATGCCAATAACATAAGGCCTGACCTCCCAAATTGGCTCAGCCTCACTTCTGCTCCTTTATATCTGTTACAGCAGGCACAGGTCCTGCACAGATTCTATAGGAAAGGAATAAACTCCAACCTCTAACTGAAAAGAGTGATAAAGAATTTGAGGCTGAGATCATCTTTAATTTTCCACAGTTGTGGAACAACTGGCTCTTTTCTTACATTGCTAATGGAAAAAGGTCTTATAGTTTATAGTTAATTTGAACAAGTGAAAACTCTATAACCCAACATTTCCACTTTTAGGTGTATATTTCACAATATTGCATATATATGTTTACCAAAGGACATGTTTATTAAATGTTTATAGCATCACTATTCAGAATAGCCACAAACTGTGTTATGGAATGAATTATGGCTCCCACAAAAATATCACCAAATCCTAATCCCTAGTCTTTTGTATGTGAACTCTTTGGTAAATAAAATTTTCAAAGATCTTAATAAGATGAAGTCAAACTGAATCAGAGTGGGTCTTTACAAACTATGACTGCAGTTTCTATAATAAAAGGACATTGTGACATGATAGGAGGAGTGAGTAGGAGAAAGAAGGAGACAGAGGCTGAGACTGAATTATGGATTGCCAGAAAGCCAACATCAGAATGCTACAGATTTTGGGGAACACATAGCCAGCCCTTTCCTTGGGTTTGGACCTCTAGCCTCCAAACTGTGAGACAATAAGTTCCTGTGTTGTTTTCTTAAACTGACCAGTTTGTGGTATTTGTTAGAGAACCTTGGCAAATTAAGACATATTGGATACTAACTGTCATAGTTTTCCTTTCTACTATGACAAATATCACACAATGGATTGGCTTAAACAGCAGGAATTCATTGGACAATAGTTTTGAGGTAATCAAGATATCACCAATAATTACTTTCTCCCAGTGTCTGTAAATTCTGGTGCAGGCTGCCAGCAATCCTTGAGGTTCTTTGACTTGTCTCTGCTTCCTATCACATGGCGATGTCTTCTCAGTTCTGGCTTCTGTGAATCCTGGGTTCCCTTTATAAGGCCTCTAGTTACATGGACTAAGACACACCCTAATCTGATTGCCCACATCATAACCAAAAATGTTATATTCAAAAAATCCTCTTCACAATGGGCTCACACCCACAGAGATGCATATGTAGATTAAGAACATATGTTTTTCAGAAAACACGATAAAACCTACCACACTAACCTAATCACCATTTAACAAAAAAAGTTGATAAACAAATTGCTATACATTTACAGAATGGAATAAATCAATGAGAATAAATGACCCATATTGACATGCAGCTATATGACTAAACCTCATGAATCACAATTTTGGGCAAAAGAAGCCAGAAACAGAAGAGTAGAGGAGTAGGGTATAAACTGTTATATATAGATATGAGACACAGAAGAGTACAAATTAAGCATTTGTGGGCATGTGTATGTGTGTGTATATGAACAAATATATATGTGTGAATATATATACACATACTCATACACACACACATTAAAAAAAAACACAGATATTACTAATTTATGGTTTTGGAAATCAGGATAGTGCTTTCCCTGGGAGTGGGAAGGTATTGACTGGAATGGAATGTGGAGAGCCTCCTGTGTTGCTGATAATGCTCTGATTTCTGATATGAGAGTTAATTTACAAGGTTTGCTCAGTTTGTGATAATTCAAGCCATGTCAAACTTATAAGAAGTTAAAAAGGGAATAACTGTAGTTAAAAGTTTAAAAAAAGCTAAACTAAAGCAAAGAAAAATAATGTAAGTCTAGAATTCATTTGGAGAGAAATGGAAGCCAGTGAAAGATTTTAAGCAAGAGAATGACATAAGGAAAATGTTAATCAAAGATTACTAAATTTTCCAAATTGTGCAGAATATCTGTGAGGGAGAAGACAGTGAAGACTAATTCTTAAATAATCAAAATTTGTGGACGAATGTCTTGGCCAGTAATAGCAAATTCTTTATGGAGCCCCCAAAGCATTACATGTTCAACCCAAAAATGATCTTATTGCTAACCAGGAAAAGTATAATATCTGGCTGGACCACTTTATTTGTAGAGCACTTGAGTGAAGATCTAAGGCTGCATTTCAATAACAGCTGCCGGATAAAGCTCCGTATTCAATCGTTTCCATTTTGTCATTCTTTCTCCTTACAGAGCTAATAATCTAAGATAGTGATCTATTAAAATCTTAATCATTGTAAATGGTTTAATTAAGAAAGTTCTCACCAGTTATTTAGGAGGAATCTCATAATTTCAACAAACAGAATTCCAAGTGCATGTTTTAGATATATCAGAGCATGTCTTCTGCTCAAAACCCTTTAGAGGTTTCCCTTCTCACTCAAAATTAAATTCACCTATTAAACAAAGGCCTCCAAAATCCTTCACAATATAGACTTCCATGGTTTGTCTGATCTTGCTTCTTACTCTAAAGTTATTGCTTGTGTTTGTTCACGCTGTCATACTGGCCTCCTTTATGTTGTCTCAAACATACAGTTGAAGAAATATAGGTCTCTCCCTTTGGGTTTGAAACCTGGTTCCATAAATTTCTATGGGACAATATAAAATCAACTTAATTCCACTGTACTTAACTTTCTTCATCTATAAAATAGTGATAATTATAATGGTACCTACATCATAAATTTTCTGTGAAGATTTTATATATATATATATACATATATATATATATCTCATGTAGAAAAATGATGTCAATTTAAGAATATTTATTATTATATCTGACCAAAACAATATTGAACATTTAAGCAACAAACTTAATATCCCCAGTATTTTTTATTTAATAATTGGAGAAGTTTTCCTAGAGGATAAGAATATTCTTTTCTCTTCCAAGAGGAGGACAAAAAATATATGGTAGATTTCCATTGGGTATTTCCTGCAGATGACATGGAAAACATTAGATTCTATTCACTTTTCCTGATCTTCACATAGCTATTTTTCTGAGTGGTTCTTATTCTTCATTTTCCTATTTCCAAATCTCCTGGTTTGAGTTTTGATTTATTTTATTTTTTCTTTAGTAATTTCTTAAACTATGCGATGGTTTTGAAGCTCTCAAAATGATTTTATGACTTTATATTAAGGTGCATAGTAGCTATAAAACGTTCTTAATTCTCAAACTGAATTCCTTGTACAAATTAACTTACACTTTTCTTTCTCTAAATGGCCTTTATTGCAATCTGTTGACTTAAGCTCTAGTGATATTATTCTGCTTCTCAAAATAAAACTTCAGTAGAGAGAAAAATGTACAACCTAACCCTAGCCCTAACACTAACCTTTATAGTCATAGCAATTAAGGTCCAAATCTTGATTCTTCTGATTACTCTTTATTGTAATTTAAGCCAAAAGCCAACTGTTATATTTGACATCACACTTAGAATTTAGATTTAGAATTTCAAATTATAATGATCAAATACCTGGTTCAAATATTTCAATCGGACGCGAAAACTAAGTAAATTAGGAACCACTTATTGTTTATTGCATACACATTTAGTCTCATTTAACAATTAGATCAAGCAAATAAACAATTAAACCAGACCTTGTCAAAAGGAATCTCCTAAAGCAGCAATATAAGTTTTCATCTGGGAACCTCATCGAACTACAAATTTGCAGTAACCACATTGACCTACCACATCAAAAGCTCTGGAATTGGGACCGCACAGATGCTGATTTAACAGATCCTCCAGGTGATTCTTATGCATGCTGACACTTAAGAAACACTGAAAGGGTATTGAGCAACTCTGCAGGCTAACAAAAGTTAAGGCATGCATTACCTTATTCTTAGGATTTAGTCAATTAGTCACTCCTTCTGTCTTTACTTGCAACTTACTCCTAACCAAGATGTCCACTGATCCTTTTCTCATAGAAAGTCTTGAAATAATCTTATATTTGTGAAATGATTTTCAAGAAGCTCATTGCATTTAAGAGAGATCAGAGAAATGGATATTCCTTGCAGAAATTAGGTAGAAGTTGGGACTTTTATATGCTAACTCTGTTCCTAGCTATTTTAGACACACCTGGAGTTCTTTTGGTCCAAGTTTGTGTCATCCTCACCAGTGTAGTCACTTAAAGGCATTATTTTTTTAACAAGTTATTTTTTCCATAAGCATGTTTAAAATTTCAAGTTATTTACATCATGAGATCATAACAAGTATTTATCAATGATAAGGTATTATAAATAACACATGCCAGTCTTTGAGCAAGGTAGCACAGTGGTCCAGCCAACATGTTTAGAAATTTAGGGAAAATATGTAATAGTTTACTAGGTCACTAAACGCATTGCTGCAAATAATTGAAAGAAGACATCCTTTGTAGGACTTAAAAATAACAAATCCCACAATATCTTTCTGACATGCTATATTAGTCAGCCAAAGGGGTGCTGATGCAAAGGGGTGCTGTTGGCTTTTTATAAAAGGTAAATACCTTTTGGGGTAAAAGGTTACAGTTACAAGACCCTAAAAAGTCCAACTCAAGGTACCATAAGAGGTACTTTCTCACCAAATATCTGTTGCCATGTGGGTGGGTATCACACCAAGAGGAACAGACCAGTTTACAAACATAATCAATATCTCTTTTTGGAATTCATAAATAATATCAAACTGCCACACATGGACAAACTGCTTAAAAGATTTTGCTCTCTCATCCACCATGTAGAAACACTAATCCTTACACTAACCTTTGTGCAGGATTAGTATGCGAATTAAATCAGGCACAAGATATAGAATTGGACACATAATAAATCATAAATGAATGATAGCTGCAGTACCAGCCCCAGCTCTACCCCTAGAATTGAGAATAATTTTATATAGTTAAAATTCTCATGCCTTAGTTGACTTGAAAAATCAGTGATTTGGATAACATAATACTTAAGGATTTGTTGTACTTTCCTAAGGTCCTCAAACAAATACCATGCAAAGAAAGGGATGGCTTAAACAATGGGAATTTAATGACTCATAGTTTTGAGGCCAAGACCAAGTCCAAAGCAAGGTGTCCTCATAGTGATACTTTCTTCCCAAAGACTCTGGCATTCTAGGGCTGGCTTCTGGTGGTCCTTGATGCCTTCTTCTCTGTCACATGGCAATGCAATGGTGGTCTCTCCTGGCCTCTCTCGGCCTCTCCCATCTTTTCTCAGTTCCAATGAATTTCAGCTTCTTACTTCCTGTGGCTTTCTCTATCTCTCTAAATTTCATTCTCTTTATAAAGGACCCCAGTAATAGATTAAGACCCATCCTGGGTCATACCATAACTGAAGTAACCTTATCAAAAGGTCCTGTTTATAATAGGTTTACACTCAAATGAATGGATTAAGCTTAAAAATATTTTTCTGGAGTACATACAGCTCCAAACCACCACAGGACTCTTCTAGCTATTTAAAAAAAGCTTTTCTTTGTGATACTCCAATTAAATCAGTTTACTATAATCATTCCATGGGGTATTGCCTTATAAGGCACCAAAAATATATTTACAAAAAATATATTTTCTAATTAATGTTGCAGATTTCAAATTATTATTATCAGTGGCATCTTCATGAATAAAGATGGATGTATTAGTCAATAACCCCTAAAAGAAAATCTCTAAAACTTTAGAAATGTGCACATCCCAGACAATTCAAAAGTGGCAGCAGATCATTCAGGTCAGAAAGACATAAAAAATAAAGAAAAACATTTGACATTTTCTATTAAAAGCATGAAGACATCCATTTTTTCTTGGTTTCCTTTTTATGGCATGAGTCATTATTGGGAAGGTCTCAGAACATTTGCCATCAAATAGTACATTTAAGAATTTATGAGGTTTCAGCTCAGAATGCATTTGTCAGGCTGTTATTTAAGAGTAAAAACATTTAAGATTTTATACAATATTCACTGACATTGACATCTAACTTCTACCTATATTTTACTTTTGGAGTGGGGACAAGAAGCAAAAGGGCATTAGGAAAAGGGCAAGCAGATTGGAAGAAACTAAGTTGAATGGATCATATCTACCATGTTCATATTAAATATTTTTCTTCTGTAAAGTCCATGGTGGAAGATATTTTATTAAAATATACAGGTGGCTGTCCCAAGCATTTTTTTTTTAATTAGTGTTCTGTTCTATTTGTTTGTGTTATTTTGAAAAAGCACAGCTGTATATTTCTCCCAAGTTGAAAATTGCACTTTAATCCAGTGTAGTCTTCATTATGTTTCAAGAGACAGAATATTACCTTTACTTAGGGAACTCAATACTTTTTCATGCTAAGTTCTGTTTTTCCACATAGATTTCATAACAAAATCTTACATGATATCACAGAATGTTAGTATTCAGGAAACAATGCACGGTATGGCTTAAATGGTCTCTTCCTATATATTCACTTGCTTTATCATATAATTTTTTTAACATTTTATAGACTCAAATTGTACTCTGCTGAGGAGTTTACTATA
Source organism: Cabassous unicinctus (assembly GCA_029593785.1). Taxonomy (NCBI): domain Eukaryota; kingdom Metazoa; phylum Chordata; class Mammalia; order Cingulata; family Chlamyphoridae; genus Cabassous; species Cabassous unicinctus. The sequence continues at coordinate 12,261 of JAQZBX010039722.1, forward strand.
GCACTAAGTGTCTGTAGGGGACTTTAAAGGGACATATAGCTAATTTTTTTGCATTTAAGCAACAGAATGCCTCAGTTGTCTTCTTCCTTTTATGTATGCTAATACTGCGTATTTAAAATTTCCAACATTTTCTTAAAATATTTCCTGTTTCTTGAAACAACTGACTGTGTTTCACAAATATGTGCTTGAAATTGTTCAAATCTATATTATCTAGGGTCAAAAAATTCCATAGGTGCTGATTCAATTTCCTGGGCTGGTCTTCATGAAATAGGAAATGTTAAACAATGGGAAATTATTTTTCAGAGTGTAAAAAAGTCAGTCAAGGCATAAGGAAGACGATGCTTTTTTCCAATGACTGTGATGTTCTGGGGCTAGCTACTGGTGATCCTTGGTCCTTAGCTTGTCACATGGCAAGGCACATGGTAGTGTGTCCTGGTCTCTCCCTTTTCTTCTGGGTTCCATTGATGTTCAGATTCTGGCTGCTCCCTTTGTGGCTTTTTCTCTGTCTGAATTTCACTCACTTATAATGGATTCCAGTAATAAGACTGAGACCCATTCTGATTGAGGTGGGCCATGCCTTTACTGAAGTAACCTCATTAAAAGCTCCTACTTATAATGGGTTCACATACACACAAGAATGAATAAAATTTAAGAACATGTTTTTCTGGGGGTATATACAGCTTCAAATCACCACACTCCACCCTCAGGACTCCAAAAAGACATGTTCTTTCTACTTGCAAAATATATTCATTCCATAACAACATCTCAAAAGCCTAAAGTCATTTCAGAAATAATGGTTAAGTAAAAAGTCTCATAAAAATCCATTATATGTGTGGTCTGTCCTGGGGCACATTTCCCCTCTGTTGTCCTGTGAAGCCTAGAGAACAAGTTATCTGCTTCCAATATACAATGGAGGGATAGGCATAGATAAACATTTCTATTCCAGAGGGGAGAAATTGCAAGGAAAACAAGGGCCATTGGTCTGAAACAATTCCAAAACCCAGTAGGGCAAGCTACATTAGATTTCAAGGTCCGAGGGTCATCTATGAATCAATGGAGTGGCAGTTCCACCCCTTCCAAGTGCTTGTAAAGCAGCTGTGCTCTCTCAGACACTAGGATAAACACTGCACCCTTTCCTAGCATCAGGATGGTGGCTAAGCTCTCTACAAACATGGATACTGGCCCCACCCTTTCTGAGCATTGGTGTAGCAACATTCTTCCCAAACAATGGGATGTAAGGCCTGCCCCTTCAAAGTGCTGCAGCAGACCCATTCTTTCAACATATATGGGTGGATCCGCACTCCTGGCCCAAGGAGGTATCTTCAGTCCAGACCTCAGTGTCCAAGTTTCTGCCCTTGTCAGTCTTTCTTCAATTTGTCCCTTCTCTGTCCCTTCCAGTCCTGGCAGGCAGTAGTTCCATTTATAACAATCTTAATCAAAAAATGTGTTGGCCTTACATGTAGTTCTCAGGGGTTCAGAGAATAAAGAAATTAGAACTTAACACAGATTGTTCCTATATAACTGCATTCATAACCTGAATTTCCCTGAACTGGTCCCTTGTTCAGTTAAACCCTCAAATGGAGCACTATTTTCCAGGAAATCTCTTTCCAGGAGATTAGAATTTTCCAAAACCTCAATTTCTGGTTTCTTTTTGCCCAGGAGTTCAGTTCTCAACCTATTCCTTCCCTCTCATATTTTACTAAAAGCTGCAAGGAGAAACCAGGCTGCACTTCCCACTTTTTAGCTTGGAAATCTCCTCAGGTAAATATACAAGTTAATCACAGTGCCAAGCATGGCAAGGAGCTGCATAAAATGACAGCTTCCCACTGAACTGAGAGGAATATGTCTGACCAAAGAACGACTCGGATAAGTCCCACTTGGTGAGTAATGACCATTTATTTAAGGGGCTTATATGCGGTACTCATGCTTGGCAGCAGGAAGAGAGACAGCATTTTTGGAGTTCTATCATATGCACTCACTGCAAAACAAGAGGGGTCTTTTATAGTACATGTCTATATGCAGCTGGGGAAGGCATGTGAGGTAGAGTGCATTCTAAAGAATGTAGCACTTTGCTCAAGAACTAAAGGTATATAGTTTAAAGATGATTATCAAGGCATGCAGGAAGGTACATGTGAATTTACAGAAAGAAGATCACAAAGAACAGACATTCTCAATAGGGCAGAAATTACACATTGGCAGTAATCATGCAAAGATTCATTGATATGGGGATAATCAAGTTCAGAGAAACAGATATCCTTACAGGCTTCTGGAAGAAAAAGTTAAATATTTCCAGTACAAGATTTACTGCTTGATCATGGGTTGCAGAAGCTTGCCTTTTATTTAAGAATGGAATGTTTCTACAATTTAGGGAGGGGAAAGAACTGGAAGGGTTGGAAGAGAAAATGCAGTCATATGTGCCACAATTACTTTGAAGTTCTGCCTTCCATCTCACATCAGAACTCAGTTTTGTCCAACTTCTCTGCCACTTTAAAACAGGAATTACTAATCTTCCAGTTTCCCATAGCACATTCATCATTTTCTTCTAAGGCTTCATTGGAAGTACCTTTAGCATCCATATTTCTATGCTTCCCGCTGAACTGAGAGCAATCTTGACTTTTTCTATCAAGCACTTCATAATTCTTCTTGCCCTTACCCATTACCCTATGCCAAAGCTGTTTCCACATACTTTGGTATTTGCTATAGCAGCATCCTATTCTCCTGCTACCAAAATCTGTTTTAGTTTCCTAAGCTGCTCAAGCAAATACCATGAAATAGGTGGTGTTAAACAATGGAAATTTATTCACTTACACTTTGAGGCTGGCAAAATTCTAAATTAAAGTGCCATGAAGATGATGCTTTCTTCCAACAACTGTGATATTCTGGGGCTGGCTGCTGGTGATCCTTGGTTCTTAGCTTGTCACATGGCAAGGCATATGGTGGTGTCTCCTGGTTTCTTCTTTCTCTTCAGGGTTCCATTGATGATCAGCTTCTGGCTTCTCATTTGTCAATTTTTTTGTCTTTCTTAATTTCATTCCACTTATAAAGGACACTAGTAATAAGATTAAGACCGATCCTGATTGAAGTGACTCACACCTTAATTGAAGTAACCTCATGAAGAGTTGCTACTTATAATGGATTTTTACCCACAGCAGTGGATAAAATTTAAGAACATGTTTTTCTGGGTTTTTACAGCTTCATACCACCACATGTGCTATTTAGGAAAATTTCTCATATATCATTTTTATTAGAAAATTATTACTTACACATGTGTCTGGAAAATATTTAAAAGGTAGTAACAACATTCTGGATTATCAGAGGTGTTAAGTATTTTCTATAGTCTAAACACACAAAAAAGTATGTTCAATGATATCTACAGCAAAATATTATAATGTTGGCAATTCTTCTCCTTTTTATATATTAAAAAAAAAACAATCAAACAACCATGAAAAAAAATTCTTCTGTAAATTCCTAAAAGAATTGTGATAGAGACACAGATTGATCATGTAATCTATCATCCAAACACAGAAACGTTTGAGAAAGTCAATAATAGTTAAGTTTCCTGGATTGGATGATAATAAACAGGCTTCAACAAGACAACAGGTGTAAAGTGGAACTCTTTATGGTTTCCATAAAGAGATAGTTCAGACCTAACCACAACTTTGTGAGGCTGTCACTCAGGGATTCTAATTCACAGACTCATTTCTGGGCCCCTTGAAACCATCTGACTTTTCCTTAATGGAATGTGAATGGAAGTAGTTTCCATCATGTTTGCTAGGATAGTTATGAGGAAGATAGGATGTTTTGTCTCCCCTTTTCCATTTTTTGTCAGCTGTATGCAGAAGACTCAAAGGCCCTGGAGAACGCAAAAGGGCACATATTGTATGATCTCTCTGATTTTAAACAATTAGATAAAGCAAACTAATAGATTAAGAAATGAGAATATGTGTTAGGAGGGGACTGGGTGGAGATAAGGAATGGGAAGTTAAGGCTTGAAATGTGGATAGCTCCTATTTGAGATGATGGCAATATTATGGTAATGGATGGTGGTGATGGTAACACATTATGAATGCAGCTAACAGCACTGAAATAATATCTGAATACAATTAAAAGGGAAAAATGTTATATTATATGCATGGTAAGGGAATATATTCTCTTGGTATATGCTTAATGGCAAAGCCCCAGAATGTGCTTATCAATTACAATTAATGTGCCACACTAATGAAGGATGTTTATGTGGGAGGTTGTGGGAAGTGTGGGAGGTGGGGCATATGGGAATTCCTATAATTTTTGTATAACATTTATGTAATCTAAGTATCTCGAAAAAAATTTTTTTAAAAAGAGAATATGTATTTTTAAATCCATGTAACAACCCTACACAGTGACTCTTAAGATAAACCATGGACTTTAATTAATAATACAATTATAAAAATGTGCTATTATCAATTGTAAAAAAATATTTCACACCAAAGCAAAGTGTTGGTGGTGGGGTGATGTATGGGAATCATGTGTTTTTGGCATGGTTGTTCTGTAAACTTACAACTTCTCTAATAAAGAAAAGAGCCTGGAGAATACTAGGAACATACCCAGTGGAACACTATGAGTATTTGATATTAGGTGAGCAAGAAATAAATTTTAATTTTGTTAAACCCCTGAGCTTGTGAGTTGATTTGTGATAGCGGCAGACAGTATTCTTACTGATCCAGTCGTAGCATGGGAACAGGTGCTTGCTTGATAAAACTAGGATTGGACATCAGCATATGTGCATTCTGATTTAGACTTTTGCACCAAGTAGAACTTGGGCAAGTGACTTTAGTATCCTGAGTTCTCAGTGTCTTCTTTGTTAAATGTAGTGGTTGTCTTTTCCAGGACTCTTCAAACACAGATTCTTGAACCCTATTCCATTTATATGTATATTCATGATTAAGATTGGCCTACAATTTAAACTTTTTCTAGCATTTAGGTATGTGTATCAGTGTATGCTAGGGTAGTCTGATTTTTTTAAAGTCAGGAATACCTTCTTTTTCTGTTCTCTAGAAAAGTTTGTATAAGATTGTAAATATTTTCCCCTTTAATCTTTGCTAAAATTTGTTGCAGAAACTATCTGGCTCTGGAATTTCCGCAGTAAAGGAAAGGTGGCCTCAGTGTTATATTTATATTTATATATCTGATTTTTTGTATGTATGTATTTGTTGTTTGTAAAAAAAGTAACATTATCTCTTAATTGGTGATCTAACATTATCACCCATGATTATTTGGACACACTAAGAAAAGCAAAATATATAGGTAATTATTTACACTAATAAGATATTAAGTAAGTTTATTTTTAGAGCATGCATGATATAAGAACACTTTATTTTGCATCACAGGAACTAAAATGAGTTTAGAAAGGTCATTTGAATTTGAATATGCACATGTATGGCCTGTTGTTCCCTCTGTCTATAAACATATACTGACCACTGGCTCAGAGGGGAAAAATACTCCTTTGTTGTTGGTTTCAATCAACCACTAGCAGCACTAGAAATCACTAGCAGTGGAGCTTACATTACCATCTACATTCTCTAAGCTGCCCAATAACAATGGAATACTTTAGAGTATGTTAGATTTCCAATGGTCATAGTAATGAATCCCATTATTCATCTTCTGAGCAAATCATTTCCTTCCCAAGGGCACTCCAAAGCTAAAATATACTTTAGGTTAAATTTTCCAAGTTTGAAATATATCTGGGCATATTCAGTTTCCTTCATATAACTAGTGTTGCTGCTGACTGGAGAAACTCTTGAGATGACAACCAACCAAATTTAAAATAGAATAAACAGGAGTAGTTTTCCTTCTTTGATGATATCAGCACCTTTAGAAATGAGTAAAAGATTTTTCCTTTAAATTTTTTCACAAACCTTTGAACTGTCTCATTTCAATAGAACACTTATCTTCAATATATTAATTTGTTCCTTAACTGACAAGGCTCAAAGAAGCTCTATCCCCTTCCACCAAGTCTAGATCTTTCTAGAATTTATACCTTCCCAAGACTGTGGTCCAGGAAATTTTCTAATTTCCAGTTTCTCCCCATTAATCTAAGCTTTCATCCACCAGGTGTCACACTCTTCTCAGAATTTCTCCACTAAGAGTAAAGCCTAGGTGATGTTGCCTGTATCCCTCCCTCATTGGGATCCCATATCCTTCTCCTTTCCTTGTGAAATCCCTGCCTGAGTCTAGGATCTGGTGTAGACTCCAGAGACCACTCTTCTGGTCATAGATGTTTATTTCCAATTTTTATATGACTTTCTTATGTGTGTTCTCTGTATGATTTTTGTTACTCTCCTAATTTTCCTGTATGATATTTGGAGTCTGTATAGAAATGTTCATATTTTGACAATTTGTATTATCTTATGGGAACTAAGGAGAAAGAATCTTTCAAATAATACAACCCCATGGCAAATTTTGCATTGTTATTGGGGTAGAATTATACTATTAAAGATTTTTATAATCTTGGGTTAGTTTGGTCACTGCTCATGTGGCATCCCCAAGGGATATATACACATAAGCAAATGAGAAAAAAGACAAATTATTAGAATGAAGTGTCCATTTATCCCAGTGGAGAACTTTTTGTCAACTGAAAACATCATAATTCAACTCAAGTCTCAAGCAAAACCTCTTCCTACCTGTTTTGTTCCAATCTTGCTATAAATTTGGCACTTGAAGAGAGTGCCATGAGGGGAAGAAGAAAAAGAGAACAAAATACAGGGCTTATCCAGAGGACATAGAACATGGAAAAATAAATTAAAAAGAGAGGGGACCAGTATATAAGGATATCAGACAGTGTTCTCCAAAGAAACAGAAGCAATAGGATATGTGTATGTGACACTAAGAGATTCAGTATAAGGAATTAGCTCATGCAATTGTAGGGGTTGGCAAGACAGAATTCTATAGGGCAGACTGGATTGCAGGCTAGAAATTCTCATAAATGTAATGTTGAAGTCTTGAGCTTCCTTAGGGGAAGCTGGCAGGTTGGAAATTCCATTAAGAGTTGATGCTGAAGTCCTAGTGCAGAAATTATTCCAATCTCTGGAATCCTCAGTTCTCGCTGTTAAGACCTCCAACTGATTGGATGAGGCCCACCGCTTTATGCAGAGTAATCTTCTTTCCCCAAGGTAAAATGATTGTAGGAGCTAGTCCCATCTATGACACACCTCCACAGTAATAACTAAGCCAGTGTTTGGCCAAACTACATGACATCATACCCTAGCAAAGTTGACAAATAAAATTAACCATCGTAGTCAGTAATCATTTAGAGTAGTGATACATGTGGGTCAATCAGTGTCCTGAAACCTTAGTAGCAGAGTTAGTTTTCCCCCAATCTGAGGAGAACATAGAAGTGGAAGGAATATGAGGGCAGAGCATTCTACGCCCTCAACATGCGGAATCCAATATAGCATTTTTCACACTAGATTTTCTCAATAAACGTTTTTTAAAAATAAGCAAATAAATAAAAAAGTGGAAAATAAACATTAACCTCAGTCTTCAGTTTACTTCCTTTTTCAAACATGTTTTGCATACTTAGAACAGTAGTTCTCAATCAAGGATAATACTACCTACAGAGAAACAAGTTGAAATACGTGGAACTGTTTGGGGTTATCCAGTGACTGTGGAGGGGAAGTGTTTAGTGCGTGGGAGGCAAGGACGTAGACATCCTGCAATGTGTAGGAAAATCCTACACAATAAAAAATTATCCCACCCAATGTCCTATTAATGCCCTAACTGAAGGATACTAACTTACAGGGTCAAATCTATACTGAGAAGATTATGACATTCCTAAGATGACTCAGAGACACTGATAATTTGAAGTTGAAATGTTACTTGTATCATGGCCCTGACTAAAGCCTTGCGAAAGTACAAAGAACAAAGAAATTAATTGTGAAAAATGAAAAAACATGAACAAAAGGAAACGGTACCACTATTACCACTTACTAAGGAATTTAATTTCTTGAAAATCCCACCACTGCTAGAGAGGCTATCCCAAGGTTCTTGTGTGTTTATGTCACTAACTACCAGTTTCAAGTCTAGGCCTTGTGCATTGGATTGATTTGACATAGGACACAAGCTAAAATCCTAGTTGTAATTTCCTATTCAATATAATGTCATTATACCCACAGTTGAAGGCAGAACAATAGTCCCCCAAAGTGTTCTTGCCCTAATTCTAGGAACATGTGGATCTCTTACTTTACATGGCAAAAGGGACTTTGCAGACATGATTAAGGTTATGGACCCTGCTATGGGGATATGATCCTGGATTATCCAGGTAGGCTCAATCAAACATGAGTTGTTAAAAGTAGAGAAACTTTTCCACTTGTGTTTAGAGAGAAAGGTGATGACAGAAGAATAATAAGAGAGATGTGATGTGAGAAAGATTCAACCTGACATTTCTGACTTCAAGATGGAGAAAGAGGGTCATGAGCCAAGGCATGCAGTGGGGTTCTAGAAGCTGGGAATGACACTCAATAATAGCCTGCAAGAAGTCGAGGATCTTGGGCTTACAATAATTAGAAATGAATTTTGCCACACCTAAATGAATGAAAAACATACTCTCCCTTAGAGCCTCTAGAAAAGGATGCAAATTGCCAATATCTTGATTTTAGTTTTGGGTGGCCTGTAATAGACTTCTCACCTAAAGAACTGTAAAATAATAAATATTTGTTACTCTAAGCCACTAATTTGTGGTGATTTTTTATAACATAAATAGAAAACTAATAAACCCCCAATAACCAATAAGTGCTCATTCATTGTCCAATTGGTGACAACACAAAGTCTCTGCAGTTATTATACCTAGCGAAAAATATGAAACTACTGGGTGGTGTCCATTGCTCCTTTAGCTTGATCACAATATCATTTTATTACTTGAATTCTATGAATAAAACTGTCAAGTTCATCAGCAAGAACATCCCTGTTTAAGAACAGAGGCGGAAAAGAGGAGGATAACAGAGAGACCTCAGCCACCAAAATTAATCCCTCATCCTTCTCTGCTCATTCAGTAGCCTGAGGCACCCAATGCAGCCAGGCAACAGTCTATTCTCAGCTTCCAGTTCTGTGACAACATTGCTATTTCCTTTGATGGAAATATTCTTCCCCTGTGCATTAAACCTCTAAGCCAGCAGAGTCAAAAGTTCAGGGATAAAAATTTTTTATAAGTGGATCATTAGGTGGTAATAAAGAATGCCTTTTCCACATCCGCTCTTCATTCTAGGCTCCCTTTAATGTTGCTGTGAGAGAAAGAGAACCATCCCTGGTGATGACCCAGAATGCATATTGAATTTTTCAGGTCAGCACCTCGACATTCCAAGATGTCAGAACTGTAATGATTATCGAATCATGCATTCAGCATTACTATAATATCAGCTGCTTCTGGGTCAAGGGATATATTAAGAAACCAAGTAAATAGTGTGGGAATTAACCCATTTGTTTACTTCTTTTGGTATAAAGGGATTCCTTGTTCTGAAGCAATATGGTGTGAGATACAAAAATTGTGAATGAAGATTTAAATATATCCAAAGAAGGTAATACTTACAGAAGCAGGGAACACAAATTCAAACCCAGATTAAGGATCTATTCCATCATTATGCCTTAATGATGTAAAGGATGTTGTGTAATCAATCTGCCACCAGATAATTTTCTGACTGCCTCTGGGTGACAGCACTTATGAGCCACTCAAGGCTAGTTGTTGCTACTGACAAATTGAGCTCTGACCAAGGAAGCAGTAAAATCAGCTTGGAAGGGACTCCATATTGTTAATTCCATTAACAGCATTCACTCCAGTCACAATATCACTATTTTCATAAATCCACTGAATAAGTACTGATTGACTAGGAAAAGAGGCTGATTTAAATCTCAGAGTGGTTCATCATGTCTACTTAACTATTAAGAGAGTCCTCTACAGTAGCAGACTTTTGTAGATCATTCATATGGAAACACTCTCACTCTGTGTCTATGCAGAGAAGTCTATATTCCCCAAATTCTTTTTTATTAATAATGCACACGTATTCCCTACATCAGGGGATAAATATAAAGATTCAGTCAACTCCAGTGTATATTTATTCCAAAAATATACTTTGAAAAATAGTATATTTGAAAACAGTCATCAGCTGATTTCAGGATGTAACCATATCTAATAATTAAACTTTGCTGATTATGTAACTCCCTGTAAATCCTCACTGTGACCAGTGGAGCAAAACAGAGTCTTGGCTACTCATAAATTAGTATTACATGTGAGACTCCTTCCATAAATACCCCCAAATCTTGATATTTCTCCTTCCCCAGTACCCAGTTATTTTCAAAATGTCACTGGGTCATTTTGGAGACAGAAGATCTGTACTCATTCTTCAAGGTCATCAGTCAAGGACAAGTGTGGCTTAGAAGTAACCAGAGGAGGAGTAATGATTCTTAATTGTGGTCTTAATACCAGGCCTGTGTTTAGCTTAGGTGGAATAATCTTATATATCAAGTAGAACCAAAGAGAGTTGACCATCAATTTTTGTACATGTGATCTTCATAATAAATTAACCATTATGAATGTTCATATTGATTAGCATGTGAGGCTTGCTGCCAAAAATGTCAAAAGTATTTACCTTGCCATTCGTGGTTAGAAACTTCAGATGAAAACACCAGTGAACTTAAAAAAA
>JAQZBX010039723.1:0-22935 GCA_029593785.1 Cabassous unicinctus
AACAACAACAACAACAAAAAGAAGGCAAAGGAAAGACAGTAGTAAAGCATATGCCAAAGGTTTTAATTCCTATAATAGGTAAAGAACTCTTATAAACCAATAAGATTAAAATAATGAACGAACCCCCTTCTAAATAAATTTTCAGAGATTATCTCAAAAGTTAGTAGTGATGCAAGCCCACTGTGTGGCTCTGGGATTGTATGGCACAAGTGGAATGGGATGAAGGTTCCTAGGGGAAGAGGGGGCCAGGATTTGATAGGATTCTGTTACTTAACCGTCTAGGACTCAGTTTTCTCATTTCAAATGGGAATAATAATGACTAACTTTCAGGATTAAGTGAGAATCATGTCAAATATATTTACCTCAGTCGATGGTGAGGGCGGTTACTGTTTGTATGACAATTCCTACTTTACAATACTCTCTCTCCTACCTGATTGTAAAGTCCTGGGAGGCAGGGCGGCCTCCTCCTTGACCAGGACCTCGGCACCCCTCTCCTCGAGTCCCCTGGGTCTGCCTGGAGAGAGTTCAGATTTACAAGTTTTACAGGTCTGCCTGTGGAGATTGTATAACAGCCTCTCCTTTCCCGCTACTCCTTCCAGATGTGGCAGTGGCTGCCCCCTATGGGGGTCCCAGTGGTCGGGGCCAGGTGCTGGTGTTCCGGGGCCAGAGTGAGGGCCTGAGCTCACACCCATCTCAGGTCCTGGACAGCCCCTTCCCCACAGGCTCCGGCTTCGGCTTCTCCCTTCGAGGTGGCACAGACATCGATGACAATGGATACCCAGGTGTCTCTGGACTGCCTCTGGCTGGGCAGGAAGGGCCCTTGAGCATTATCTGGAATTGCTGGGAGACAGAGCCAGGAGCCCATGCCTGACCCGGGGACCCACGGAGAGCTCTGACCCGTCAGTGAGGCTGGGCTGCCTGGGGTGCCAGGTCAAGCCCCCGAGGAGGGAAGAGATGTGGGAAGCCCCTGGGAAGATGGGGTGAGGACCCCATGCCCTCTCTAATTGCCAATCCTGACACCCCTCCCCCCAATGTCTGTAGACCTGCTAGTGGGAGCTTACGGGGCCAGTAAGGTGGCTGTGTACAGGTGAGCACTGGGTTCAGGGGCAGGGTGGGGGAGGACCAAGATTGGGGCAGCCCACATCATCAGGGGAGGCCAGGCCCTGAGGGGCCACAGTATCAGGCCTCGCCATCCCATCAGAGCTCAGCCGGTGGTGATGGCCAGTGTCCAGCTACTGGCACAAGATTCGCTGAATCCTGCTGTGAAGAACTGTGCCCTGCCCCAGACCAACACACAAGTGAGCTGGTGAGACCAAGAGCATGGACCAGGCAGGATCTGGGACCTCGGGGGAGGTCCTAGACCCTGATCACTACTTGTGTCTTTGCAGCTTCGACATCCAGATGTGTGTGGGAGCCACTGGGCACAACATTCCTCAGAAGCTGCGTGAGTGGCCTGGCCAGGGCAGGAGGGAGGTGGAGCTGGGCCCTCCTAGAGGCCAGCCAGGGAGGTTCTGGCTCTCTGCTTGCCCTGCCAGGCCTAAATGCTGAGCTGCAGCTGGACCGGCAGAAGTCGCGCCAGGGCCGGCGGGTGCTCCTGCTGGGCTCTCAGCAGGCGAGCACCACTCTGCATCTGGACCTGGGCGGAAGGCACAGCCCCATCTGCCACACCACCAAGGCCTTCCTCCGAGTATGCCCAGGCTGGGACATGCGGGGCTCGACGTGCAGGGCTCACCCAAAGGGCTGGTTCATTTTGCCCCAGGGCACTGCGCTGGGTGCTACGGATCTGGGATGGCCAGTGGGACATGGCCCCTGCTGGCCAGGAAAGGGTGGGGTGTGCATGGTAGCACGATGGCCTGACTCTTGCCCTCTTCCGCAGGATGAGGCAGACTTCCGGGACAAGCTGAGCCCCATTGTGCTCAGCCTCAATGTGTCCCTGCAGCCTGAGGAGACTGGAAGGGCCCCTGCTCTTGTGCTGCAGGGAGACACGCACATCCAGGAGCAGGTGGGGTGGGTGGGGGCAGGCAAGGGAGGTGCCTTGCCATAAAGTCAGGGTCAGGGTTAGTGTCCAAATCATAATGTGAACCCCAAAACTTGATATCACTTCTAATCTCTGATGTCACGCTAAAGCTAATGAAAACCCCCCAACTCTCAATATCCCCTAAACCCTGATATGAATCCTTAGTGTTGATGTCACCTTTAAACTCTGATATGAACCCATAAACCCTGATGTCACCACCAAAACCCCAACAGTGTCCCAAACCTTAATGTAAACCCCAAAGCCCTGGTATCATCCCCAAACTCCTTTTTATCCTGACTTCCTTAATTCCCTAAATTCTGATGTGACTCCCAAGCCCAATGTTATTTTCCTAACCCTGAAGTGACCCCAAACCTCACATGCCCCCACCTTACCCATGCACCCTGCTGTGCCTCCTCTAGACCCGCATCATCCTGGACTGTGGAGAGGACAACTTGTGTGTGCCCCAACTTCAGCTCACTGCCAATGTGTGAGGAGAACACCCGCCCCCACACCCGCCTGCCCTGGCCCTTTCTGCCCTGACGATGCTGCCTCCCCACCTGGCTTCTCATACTCTGTCCTCAGTCCCTCTCCTTCCCACAACCCAGGGCCTGGAACCTGCATCCTTGACTTCACCTTCCCCCCACACACAGGATAGGTTCCCCGCTGCTGATTGGGGCTGACAATGGGCTGCGGCTGCAGGTGGCTGCTGCCAATGAGGGCGAGGGTGCCTACGAAGCCGAGCTGGCTGTGCATCTGCCCCCAGGTGCCCACTACATGCAGGCCCTCAGCGACATGCAGGTGAGGCCCCTGCCCTCGGGGTGCTGCAGGGACCCGGGAGGTGCAGTTGCTCGACGTTCCTCTCCCCATTCTGAGAGTGCCCACTACTCTTATGTTTTCCTGGAAAAGCTGTCATTTAATTAATTAATTTATTTATTTATTTATTTATTTATAATCTGGAAAAGGGCTTGCTAATGGCACAACAGCCAGGAACTCTGTTATAAAACCAAAACCAAAAATGGCTCAGGAATGAAATGTTAACAGGAGTCTCTGTTAATAATTGATAAATTTCCTTCCAGTCTTTTTTGTCAACATTGACCCACACTCACGTGTGTGTGTGTGTGTATTTTTTTAATTTGGGTGATGTCTTTTATAACAATGGGGTCATACTCTCTAATGTTTTGTGTTTTTTTATTTCCAAAATGAAGATTCATTGCAGAAAATAGTAAGTTGCTATATCAATATATGAGACAGACTGTGGGGCAGTCCCTTGAACTCTCACCCCAAGAGACCCCCGCTCTTCCCCACCTGGGCACAAAAGTCTTTTCAGACTTTCCAAGGGAGCTTAAACATATATGGAGCATGATGAATCGTGAAGACATCATGCTGGGTAAAATAAGCCAGATACAAAAGGACAAATATTGTATTATCTCACTTACATGAATTAACTAGAATATGCAAATTCAGAGTCAGAAAGATTACAAGGTACTAGGAATAGGATAAGGGTGGGGAATGGGAAGTTAATGCTTAATGGGTACAGAGTTTCTATTTGGGGTGATGGGAAAGTTTTGGTACTGGATGGTGGCAATGGTGGCACAACATTTTGAATGTCAATAACACCACTGAATTGTATACTTGAAAGTGATTAAAATGGGAAATATTAAATATAAATGTTACCACAAGAAAAAAAATATATATAATATATATATAAATGCTCTGTAACCATCTTCTTTCTCAAATCTGCCTCCCCAAAGGGCTTTGAAAGGCTCGTCTGTAACCAGAAAAAGGAGAATGAGACCAAGGTGGTTCTGTGTGAGCTGGGCAATCCCATGAAGAAGGATGCTCGGGTGAGGCCACAGAGCCCTGAGGGCTGAATCTCCTCTCCCAGGGGCTCCTAGACAGCCAGGTTTTGTGGGCTGGGTTTTGGACTCAGATGGCTCTGGATTGAAAACCTGGTCCTCATACTTTCTAGCTGTGAGTTCTTTCGTGAGTGACTGTCCCTCTCTGAGTGGGCTTCTGGGTAACAGAGATAATAATGGTGACTTCGGAGGGTGAGAGTGAGGACTGGAAGCCACATTCAGGGTGGGGCTGCCCAAAGTGGGCATTTGGCTTTGACTTTGGCCACCCCCTTCTCCCAGATAGGAGTCACGATGTTGGTGAGTGTGGAAAACCTGGAAGAAGCTGGGGAGTACGTGTCCTTCCAGCTGCAGATCAGGAGGTACTGGACTGGGAAGCACTCCGCCATTCTTTTCCTATCTGACCCCAATCTGAGACCCTCAGGCTCCCTCCAGACAGAAAAATCTTCTGAGATGCCTGTGCTTCAGGCCTCCCTATTCCCTTTCTTCCTCAGAGACTTGTTTCTGAGTCTTTGAGCCCTAGAGGAAGTTCCTCTCCCAGTCTCACTTCAGGGTGGCATAACTGTTTGTGGAATTAGCTCTCCCTGAATCCTTTAAAATTCCGGACCTGCCCCCAAAGAGTCCTGGTGTTCACTGGGGCCACTGGCCTGCTTCAACCCACTCCCTCCCTTCCAGCAAGAACAGCCAGAATCCAAACAGCGAGATCTTGGTCTTGGATGTGCCAGTCCGGGCAGAGGCCCTCGTGGAGCTGCGAGGGTGAGAGGCCAGGGGTGGAAAAGGGAGATGGCAAGCAGGAACCCTGGGGGAGCCCTCACAAGCTGGTCAGAGGGGTCAAGCTCACCTTCCAGGGCACCTGCAGGAACTCCTTTCCAGCCTCCCTGGTGCTGGCAGCAGAAGAAGGCAGGAAGGAAGACAGCTCCGACTGGTGGGGCCCCAAAGTGGAGCACACCTATGAGGTAGGAAGGAGCCACAAGGCTCTAGGCTGGGACAAGGAGGGTCCTAGGAGCTGGGGGCCGGGCACTGAGCTACCTGACATCTGGCCACCAACCCCCCCACCCCCCAGCTCCACAACAATGGCCCTGGTACTATAAGTGGCCTCCACCTCCGCCTCCAACTCCCTGGCCAGTCCCAGCCCTCTGACCTGCTCTACATCCTGGACGTGCAGTCCCAGGGGGGACTCCGGTGCTCCTCACAGCCCCCCCCCAACCCCCTCAAGGTGAGAGCCTGGGTGGAAGAAAGAGATGCCGGGGGTGGGGGGTGGGGGTAGCGGTGTCCCCAGACCAACCACCAGGGCACTTCAGGTAGGGAGACAGGCAGACTGCGGCGCCTGATGTTCCTTTGCCTCCCCAGCTGGACTGGAAGCTGCCTACGCCCAGCCAGTCCCCCATTTCCCCCGCCCATCACAAGCGGGAGCAGAGGCAGGCATTCCTGCCAGGGCCGCAGCAGCCCTCGGAACTCCAGGATACAGTTCTTCTGGTGAGCAGGCTCTGGGGTCTCCAGCTGGGGTCTCCCTGGGGTCCAGGGAGCCGAGGGGATGGAGGGCAGGAAGAGGCACCGGGTCTCAGGTGGGCCCCAGGGAGTACCCCAGGCACAGGAGCAGGAAGGATTATGCTGGGCTTGGGTCTGGGGTGGGATGGGGGCACTTGCAGATTTTAAGGTTTAACGTAAGGTTCCCAGGACATTAAAAAAGAAAAGAAGAAGTGCCAAAGCAGGATTACAAAAATTCTGAATATTTAATGCTGCCTGATGACTTGCTTCTTTCTGCCCTCTCCCTGCATCTTTGGGACTCTGTGAGCAAGTATCCCATTTAGGGAAAACGTCCGAACCTTCAATCTGAGGCCCTTCCTGGGGGAGAGGACCGAGCTCCCTGGCTCCCTGGTCCCTTCTGTAGTGGGTCCTTAGGATGAAAGGGTGATGGGTCAGGAGGTGCCGGGAACTGATGACGCGTCCCCTCAGAGCTGCGAGTCGGCGCCCTGCACCGTGGTGCAGTGTGAGCTGCAGGAGATGGCGCGCGGGCAGCGGGCCATGGTCACCGTGCGGGCCCTCCTGTGGCTGCCCAGCCTCCGCCAGGTGGGCCAGGACCTGGACGCGACGGGGACGGGCGGGGCCTAGGTGTGGGCTTGCGGTTGAGAGGCGGGGTTTTCTGAAGGCGGGGCTTCAAGGGGCGGGACCCGGTGGGGGCGGGGTTTAATTTGGATGGGGGCGAGATTAGCCCAAGGATAGGGCTCCCCAGGGGGGAGTCTGGGGCTTGGACTCTTGCAACCAATAGGCCTCAGGTGGATGTAAATGGCTCTTCCTTGCCACCACCATCCAGAGGCCACTGGATCAGTTTGTCCTGCAGTCCCACGCCTGGTTCAACGTCTCCGCCCTTCCCTACGCTGTGCCTGCCCTCGGCCTGCCCAGCGGGGAAACTCTAGTGAGTACGGAGGGATGGTGGGGGAGAACACCAGTCCTGCAGGACCCCCTGGTCTTCCTATAAGTCAGAGCCCAGCTGACTGGGGGTCACCAGCCCACCCCTTGGCTATTGATGGTAGATAGGTGTCATGGCAGGGGCTGATGAGACCACTGGTTTGCCCCCAGGTGCAGACGCAGTTGCTTCGGGTTTTGGAGGAGAAGAACATTCCAATCTGGTGGGTTCTGGTAGGCGTGCTGGGTGGCCTGCTGCTGCTCACACTCCTGGTCCTGGCCATGTGGAAGGTGAGGCATGAAGGGATGGCGGGGTCACCTGCTGGGCCAGGTTTACCCTGCCCTACCGCACGGGGAGAGATGGTGACCCAAGTGGGTGGCCCAGTGCTCATCCTTGACATCTCCACTGTTAGAGAACCTCTGCCCCGGGACACACCCTTGGGAAGGGAGGCCCTGATGTCCAGAGGCCTTTCAACTCTTTCTTCCCTGAGAGGAAAAGCCAGGGAATGAATCCTGCCTTCAGGAATATCCAGGCTGCTGAGGTGGAAGGAGTGCCCCTCCTCCTGGCTCTGTCCTTCCCCCGACTGAGACGGGAGACCCAAAGTCTGAGCTAGCCCCTGCTCCCCACTCCTTATGAGGCCCCAGCCGGTCACTCCCTTCTCTTGCCTGGAGAACCAGCAGGCTATGCCTGAGCTGAAGTTCTCACACTCACTCAGATGCCCAAGCACTGAGTGGTACTTTTAGGGAAAATCACACATTAAACTTGTAATAATCAAATACATATCATCATGTGCTACAGTCATAGAGACACAGATGTCAGTATTTGAAAAAAATTCAGAGAAAAAAAAACAAAAAAAAAAATTATTTTTTTTATTTAAAAAGCTATTTGTTATGTACATATCTCTAAATGGGGAAAGGTGCATGCAGCTGGTCCAGGGAGAATGCCTCCTGGCTAGCTGGTTTCTAGCATACTTTCCCTACTGATGCTGGGCCCTGAAAATGTCTCCATACCCTGGCCCCCCAGGCTGGCTTCTTTAAGCGGAATCGGCCCCCCCTGGAAGAAGAGGAGGAATGATGCTGCACACCGCACTCAGCACCCCTTCCTCTCCCTTGAGTGCCCCCCAGGCTCTGGTCACCCATTCTTGAAGCTGTCCATGGGGGTCTCCTGGTGTCCTTTCCTTCCCAACAGAGGTGGGCCACCCCCTTTCCTGCTACCAATAAAGAGGCCAGGTCTCCTAGTCCCCAGTGTGCTGCCTCTCCTTGGGGTCAGAGAAGGGGAGGGGATACGGAAGGAGTGCCTGGGGCAGGGAGCCAGGGCAAATGGGGGTCTCTGCCAGGGCCAATGCTGCAAATTGCTGTCTCTGGGGAGTGTCAGGGAGTAGAGAGTGGGCGTGGCAGGTGTAAGAGGAACAAGGGATAATGGGTGACAGGGCCTCTGGGTGAAGCCAGAGGCCCCAGGAGGGAGTTGGTGTCTGAGGGTGGGTGGCACAGGGGTTGTGGGGCATCAGAGAAGGAGGTTGCATCCCTGTGGGCAGCTTTAAATTGTGATTTTCATGATTTTGGAGGGGTAAACCTCAAATAAAAGGCCTTTAAAGCTGAGTTCAGAGTGAGAAGAAATAGAGAGAGGCTGGCTAAACCAACAACCCGAGGAAGGCAGTGCCATGCCAGGGAGGGGAGAGCAGGCTTTGCTCTCCGCTGTGCTGCTGTTCCTTCTTCCTCATCAAGGAGAAGGGTCTTGAATTAGGAAAGAAGGCACCAGGCAGAGACCCCTCAGGAGGGCAAGAAATGGAAGATAATTCTCAAACATTGCTGATTGGAGGTGAGGGGCAGAGGTAGCAGTGGGGGGAGGAATGTCCACCTGGAATCATGAGAGATTCATTGATTCATTTGTTCCATAAATATTTATTGAGCACCTACTGTGTTCCATGTGCCTAGCACTATTCCAGGCCCAGGGATGGAGCAGTGAACAAAATGAAGTTCTTGTCCTCAGGAACTTACATTCAACCAGGAGAAAGAGTTAATGAATAAAAAAATATATCATCAGTGGTGATAAGTGCTGTGAATAAAAAGAAAGGTAAGGAGGGAAGCGGATGTGGCTCAAGCAGTTGAGCGCCTGCCTACCACACAGGAGGTCCGGGGTTTGGTTCCTGGTGCATCCTAATGATGAAGAGCAAGACAGCAAGCTGATTGCAACTAGCTGGCTCAGCAAGCTGACGCAACAAGATGACACAACGAGGAGACACAATGAGAGACACAAGCAGGGAACAGAGGTGGCTCGAGCTATTGAGTGCCTCCCTCCCACATGGGAGGTCCCAGGTTTGGTTCCAGTGCCTCCTAAAAAGAAGATGAACAGACACAGAGAGCAGACAGCAAGTGCAAACAATGATGGGGGGTGTGTGTGTAAATAAGTAAATAAATAAAAGGTAAGGAGATGGAGAGTGAAAGAATGTATGTGGGTGTTGGCAAGGGACTGACATTTTTGGTAGGGTGGTCTTGGAAGGCCTCTCTGATGAGGTGAGCATAGAGATGAATGAATGAGCTGTGCAGCTGCTTGGGGATAAAGTGTTCCAGAAAGAACAGCAAGTACAAAGGACCTGCAGTGGGAGCAGGCTTGGTGTATTCAAGCAAAGCAAGGAGGCCCATGTGGCTGGAGGCAGGTGAGTGAGGGGAGCCAGGTAGACAGCACCTTGTGGCCATGGGGGAGGGGGAAGAGGGCTTTGGACTTGATACAAAGTGTTGGGGGAAGCCGTTAGTGAGCAGATTTACCTCACGAGAGCTGCTGGTATTTGATTCTACCCAAAGGGGTAAAATATTAATTCTGGAAAGAATAGAACAAGTTGACATCCATGCACAGTGAGTTCCAGAACAGTTTTCTAGTTGGGTGACTGTGAACATTTAGAAAAAAATTAAGCTGTGATCCTTGAACATCAGCCAAACTCCCTCCTACTCCACACTGTAATAGGATGGCCCCAGACAACTTATATCTTGAACCAGCAAGTCATTTGGCATTTGTCCTTATAGACAAGACAGAAATGTGAGCATGCTGATAGAGACTTGGATTTAGACCTGAACAATTCTGATAAAGCTGAAGGAGATCTCCATGACTCTGTCCCAAAACTCCATCCTGGCCCTGGGCTGCCTGGCATTGTCCCGAGCTCCTTGAATGGAGGCAAAGGAAACCACTGTTCACTCTGGAGATGGCTGCTGCCTGGAGGGCACGCTAATACAGTGGGTGACTGAGGCAGATTCAAAGCAGCTTTGACAGATTGTAAAGTTGGGTTGAAACCAACAAGATGAAATTCATAGCTAAGTCCTGTGCTGAGGTTCTGAAATATGAGTTACATAAGAACAAGACTGGGAAATCAGATTAGGTGGAAATTTCTGTTTTAAGTAAAAGAAAAAAGGAAAAAAAGGTATCTGGAGGTTTTGTCCACAATCTCAAAATGAGGTACCCTTAAGTCAGAAGACCCAACCAGGGCACCCAACCACGAGGGAAGCCTGCTGCTGTGCTGTGAGGATCAGGCTTTTGTCCTGTGTACTCAGTCCCCTCTAGAGCAACACACTGTGAGAAAGAGAAGGTGACAAGTTAGACAGAACCGGGAGAAGGAGAGTAGATTAGATGAGGATTTGACCATGCCAAAGCTGAGTGATGATGACTGCCACACTGCTTTCCATCCAGAGCAGGGCTGGGGCTGGGGCAGATCAGTAGCTATCCTCAAATGCCAGGTTCAGCGGCTGAGGAGAAAGGAAAAGACCTGGTTTGTTCATAAAGCTAGAACCAGTGGGATCAACGGGTGATTCTCAGTGGGTGAGAATAAAGGCAGTGCTGACCTCTGGAAGAACTTCCCTACCGTTATGATGGCCCAGCAGTGGCTTCGATTACCTGGGCACAGGTGAGCCAATAATAGCACCATTTATTGTGCCCCCACTCTGGCCAGGCATGCGCCCCATCATTATCTCATTTACTCGTTACAACAACGCCGTGAGGTGGGGGTTATTAAAATCCCCACTTTAGAGGGAAGAAGACTGAGGTCCAGGAGGTTAAGTCACTTGCCTATGGTTTAAATAAGAGGGAGAAGCTAGGCAAGAACTGAGGTCTGATTGGCTCCCAAGGGAGCTGGCGTGCTCCCGACCCAAGGCTGCGTAGTTGCGCGGAAAGGAGGCGGTAGTAGAGCTGGGAGTTCGTACACTTTTTTGAGACACTCCTCCGTATCCCCTTGACAGTGTGTTGTAAGCGCTAGCTCTTCTCTCGCCCCAAATTTTGTACCCAATTTCGGGGGCTCTCGAACCCCATGGACGCCGGTGATTGGAACCTAACGCAACGCACCCTTGCAGCTCAGAGTCTGAGCGCGCGGGATGGGGGATGCGGCGAGGGGATACCGGCGGGGCAGGCTGAAGGCGAGGGTACCAGGGGCGGGAGTGCAGGCAGCAGCGGGCGGGGCGGGGCTGCGAGGGGGCGGCGCTGGGAGGCCTGCGGCGCGGGGCTCCGCCTGCAGGGGGCGCTAGCCGCAGCTCCGGACCGAGACAATTGCGCTGAGCGGGCGCCGCAGCCGGAGCGCGAGCCGGAGTTGCGCGGCGCCGAGAGCGGGCTGAGCGGGGCCGGCCGAGCCGGGCCGGGCGGGAGCCAGGCCTGGCCGAGCCCCGCGATGCCGCCGCCGAGTGGCCCCGGCGCCCTGGCGCGGCTGCTGCCGCTGCTGGGGCTGCTGCTCGGCAGCGCCTCCCGGGCTCCCGGCAAGTCGCCGCCGGAGCAGGGTGAGTCCGGCCGTGAGGGGCCGCGAGCGCGGGGCTACACCCCTCGACCCGGGCCCGCCCGCCAGTCCCCTCTCGGCGGCCCTCGTGAATTTGGGGGTTTTCTATTTCCCGGATTTAGATGGGGGGAGTTACGTGACCCGGGGTCGGCGCTTGTGGGGAAGGGTGGGGGAAGGGGAACAGGAGACCCGGGGCAGGGGGCTGGGGGGACACAATGGGGAGGGCGGGGGGCCCCGGTCCCCGCGCCGCCGCCCCCTCCCGCCGTGTCTCTCTCCCTCCTGGACCGCGAGGCGCTGCTGCCTGAGCCATTGTCTACCGAAGACACCCGCCCAGGGGCGGGCTGGGGCGGGTGCGGGCTCCGCAGCCCCCTGCGGGTCCCCCGTCCCTGAGGCGGGCTGGGTGGGGGCGCAGGCACCGGCTGCCACCCTGGGCCGGGAGAGAGCTGGGCGTCTAGAGCCGCTTGGAAGGGGGGAGGGGAGGACGGGAGTGGGCGAGGCTGCTGGCGGGATTGACGGCTCGAATGGGGTCCTTGGTCCTGGAACCTGACAGACCCCAGCGGGCCCCCGGGGTTAGAATTTGGGGTGCACCAAACGTACGCTGATCAGCCCATGACGGAGGAGGGGCTGCAGTTGGAGGCTCTGGAAAAAGGGGTATATTGTGATCCCCAGCTCGGGGCGCATGGCAGGGCTGTGGTGGCGGAGCCATGCTGCGCTGGCTGGCTGCCTGACGGGGGGCAGTGCCGGCTGAGAGGGCAGGTGCCTGGGTCCCCGTCCAGCAGGCCTCCCACCGCTCCTGTCCCCAGCCCGCCCGCAGGGCCACCCTCCCTCACCTCACATCTCCTGGGCGGTGGAGGAGACCCTCCCAGAGCCTCAGCGGGCCAGGTGGGTGTGTGAGGTGGGGGTGGGGCTGGCTCTTGCAGTGAGGGAGGGTGCGAGGGCGAGACCATGACCCCACACTCGCCACCTAGGCTCTTAGAGGCCTTCCCCCACCCCAGTCCTGCGTCTCCCTCCCAGCCTTCTGCCCACCACCCAGCCACTGCTTCCCCCTCCCCTTTCTAATGTGCCACATCCCTGCCTGAAACAGCCTCTCCACTCCCCTCACCACCACCGCCAAGAAGCTGGCAGGAAAAGCAGGGGGGATGTGTGTCTCGATGAGGGAAGTGGGGTCCGGATGGAAGGAGGGGGTCGGATTTCCTTCTGGAATGAAGCAGGAGCTGAAGCCTGGAGAGGCGGATACTGTATGGAATGCCAGGCTTTGAGGAATGGGGAAGGGCATTTCCCCCAGCCTCAGTCTCCCCTGTTCTCTGCAGGAGGAAGAGCACCTGGTTTCTTAGAGAGCCCCTCCCTCAGGCCCCCTGCACCCCAGGGGAGGGGAGTCTAGGGGATTGCCTGGAATAGAGCCAGGATAGGGGGCTCTCCCAGGCCGCTGGTGGGAGCCCAGGCTAATGGGAAGGGGGAAGGGAATCTGCTAAGCACCTGCCCCATGACCCACCCCCAGCTTGGCACTGATGCCTCCTTCAGGTCCTACCTGTCCATCCCTGTTTTATCCCCCAGGGCCACCTCCCCTTTGATCTGGCTCTGGAACCCAAGGCATTCCCTCAAATGACCATATTCTCTCAAGTCTTGGGTCCCCTCCTCCCAGCTGCTCCATCCAGCTGCTCCTGAGGGTGGGGGTAGGGTCAGCTCAACCCCTCCAGCTTCTCAGAATTCCTTCTGGGTGGTGGTGGAAAGGGGGTGGGGGGAGCTGCCAGCTCTTGGGAGAACCAGAGTGGGAGAGGGTCTGCTGTGTGCGCCCACCCCAAAGGGTTGGGCTCAGGCCTGGGAGTGGAAAGGGAGATGGGCTTAGGCAGACAGCTGGGTGGGATGCCAGGGGCAGGCGTGGTGCTGGCCCTGGAGTTGGAAGCCTGAGATAAGACACCTGTCACTGTGGAGTGTCAGGCCCTACTCATGAGGCCTTCCCAAAGTCCCCGTGACCCTCTGACCTCCCTGTGCCCTACTGCTCTCAACTCCAGCTCTTCCTCCTGCACCTGGACTCCCCTAGGTTTGCGTCCAGCACCCAGCCCACTCCCAACTGCCCCCTCTGGGTCCTGGAGAGATGCTCCTGTACCTTTCCAGGCAGGACATCTCCTCTACTCCCATTATTAGCAGCTAGACAGGGGTCAGGCACATTCTTGAGGGAAGAGCCAACCAAGTGGGAAGGGGTAGGTCATGGGACGGGTCAGAGGAGTAACAGGGGAATCCATGGGAACAACTCAGGGCTTGGTCGTCCCCCCCCACCCCCGGTCACCCCATCTGAGCTCAGGACACCTGACCAGAGTAGCCTGGTGGGGCTGTGGGAAGAGGCGGCTCTGGAAGGCAAAATACTTGGGTTTCCTTTCCCAGCCCCCTCTGCACAAGTTTCCCCTGGGCCTGTGTCGGCCCCCCCAGACCTCCTTCCCTTTCCCCTTGCCAGGGCCTCAGCTCCCTGCCAGATCTCCAGGGAGGAATGAGGGCGTTGCCATGGTGACCGAATATAGCTGACCAGCTGGGAAGGGATGGGCTGTACATGTGAGAAGGAGGGGTCAGGAGGCACTTATTTGGTCCTAGGGGTCAGAGTGAGTCCCTAAATCTGAAGGGAAATGGGCATAGAACTCTGGGAATGACCAATTCCCCTAGTCTCCCCTTCTTAACTTTTTTCTGAGAACTCCAAATGCTGACCCCTCCCTTCTGAACAGCTGAGTCCTGCCCTCTCTCCTCTCCATCTGCAGGCCCCTGATTCTCCACATTCATTCTTTCTCAGTGCCCCTTCCCTGTCCTCCCCCGACAGCAGCCCTATTAGGAATTTGGGCTCCAGAGGCAGACTGCCTGGTTGGATCCCAGATCTGCCACTTAACTGTGGGTAATGCCTAACCCACAAGTATCTCAGCTCTTTGACCCTCAGTTTTCTTATCTGTAAAATGGGGTATTTTACTGAATCCAAGACACCACTGACTACAAAATGCACCATTATTTCCAAGACACCACTGACTACAAAATGCACCATTATTTCATGTACCAGTAAGGAAGGGGAAAAAATGCTGCCAAATATAATTATGACATCATCAATCATAGGCATAGCCTGAATTCAGAAATGTGAAAAAGCAAATGTGTCAAGATTCAAAATATGGTAACAGTACCTATGTCACAGGCCGATGTGTGATTAAATGGAATCCATGTGCACAGCTCTTTTTGCACACAGTAAGTGCTGTATAAATGCTGGTTCTTACAATTACTTCTCTAGCCTCAACCCCGAAGCCTCTCCCAGCCAAGAACCTCTCAGGGTTCCCCCAGTTCTCCACCCCCCCTCACTCCCTTCACCCCATCTTGCCCACAGAGGTCCTGATCAAGGTGCAGGTGTATGTGAGTGGGGAGCTGGTGCCCCTGGCCCGGGCCTCAGTGGATGTGTTTGGGAACCGGACGCTACTAGCTGCTGGCACCACAGACTCGGAGGGCATGGCCACACTGCCCCTCAGATACCGCCTGGGCACCTGGGTGCTGGTCACTGCTGCCCGCCCTGGCTTCCTCACCAACTCCGTGCCCTGGCGTGTTGACAAGCTGCCCCGTGAGTGCAGGGGCAGGGGGAGGGGGAAGAGGCAGCAGCTGACCCTTCATCAGCCCCTTCCCAAAATAGTCCTGGGGGAGGAGGGGGAAGGCCTTTCAGCAGCTGCTGCCTGGACTGGGGGGCTCAGAAGGGACTGAGGATGAAGCCTCTGGGATTCGGAGGGAGGGCACACCCGGCCTGGGGTGGGGCTTTCTCTGGAGCTAACAAGCCACCCCTCCCGCAGTGTATGCGTCTGTCAGCCTCTACCTGCTCCCTGAGCGGCCGGCAACCCTCATCCTCTATGAGGACCTTGTGCACATCCTCTTGGGCTCTCCTGGTAAGGCTTCTCCCCGCCCCACCCCCCTCAACTCCTCCTTCCCCCTGACCTGGGAATGGAGAGCTCTGCTCTTCCACCTATTTGCTGAGTGACCTTGGGCAAATCACTTAACCTCTCTGAGTCAGTTTGTTCATCTGTAAGAAGCAGATAAGGCAAGTACCTACACATCCAAATAACATAGTGTAAAGAACTTAGCACAGTAGCTGATCAATAAAGGATTACTGTTATTGGGGCTTCTCATGGCCTCTATTCTCCCTCTACTCCCTTCAGAAGTTCCACTCCCTGCCACCTTCATCTTTGGTCAATCTACATATATTTGTGTGTACCCACAGGGCGCCTAACTCTGTTAGGCCATAAAAGGGTCATTCCATGAATACTGAACACCTACCAAGTGCAAAGCCCAGAGCCACCCAGAGTGGTCCTCCTCCACCCATGGGCTCAGTCTTCACTCAGCTAATATTTAAGTCAGTTCTCCACCCCCCCCCCCACTCCCTGAAGAGGTTACACAGCTCAAGGTCACAATCCTTGAGCCGGGCATGGTGTCTGGTGCTGGGAAATAGTGGTAAGGAAAAACAGAACTGTTCCCTGCCTTGTGGAGTTCACAGACGAGTTGGGAGACAGTCAAATAAATCATTGCAAACCCTGAAATAATTACAGAGTAGGCAGTGGAGTACAGGGCAGCTGCATTCAATGCTGTGAGCATCAACAACCAGGAGAGTTTGGTGGGGGGAGCCGTGAGACCGCGTGAGCCGTGGGGTTGAACGGGGAGCAAAGAAATCTTCACGGGAAAGGAAGGCCTCTGGTAGTCTCAAGGTGCCGGGGCAGAAGAGGAAACAAGGGGAGCTGGGAGGAGCTGGGGTGCAGGAACACTCTGGCCTGGCTATGCGGGAGGGGTGCCCGGTGGAGAGTGGGTGATGAAGCCAGGCAGAAGTTAGCCTCCATCCCGCTAGCAAGAGAGAGCCACAGTGGGTTTGTGAGTGGGAAAATCCCCCCTCGGATTTATATTCTCCACTTGAGCCCTTATCCCAAAATAATTCTTTGCTTTCCTTCATCTCTCTGATCCTGAGGGGACAGACTTCTAGATGCCTTTGGAGGTTTCTAAAACGCTCAACTGCCTACTCTTGCCCCCTAGCTTAAAGCTCTTCCATGGCTCCCACTGCTTTCAGTACAAGGCTCAGGCTCCTTCACAAAGCTGACCCCATGCTCTGGGGACTGGGCCCACGGGCGCCTCGCACACTGTCCCCTCCATTCATCTACTGCTTGAGGTTCCTGAGCGCTGCAGCCTTGTGCCCCTGGGCCTTGCCAGTGCCAGAAGTGCTTAAGTCCCTTCCTACTTTCTTTCTAGCTGAGTCTTCCGCATCTTTCGAGACTCTGCAAGGCCTTCCTTGATTGGGCGACCACACTCCCCATGCACATGGCATCCCTCTAGGGTCACGGCCAAGCAGGGTAGACAGTGGTGAAGAGATGGGCTCTGGCGCCAGCTCATCTAGGCTTCAATTGTGGCTCAAGGATTGTGACCTTGAGCTGTGTAACCTTGAGCAAGTTGCTTAACCTCTCCTGCCTCCATTCCTGAAGCTGTAGCTGGGGTTGATGATAAAGGCACCTACCTCAGGGGTTATTATGCCAATTAAAGAGGTAACCTGCTTACAACAGTGCCGAGCATATGCTAAGGCATAATAAATGTTAGCTATTATTACCAGATGGTGTTGGCATTCTGTTCACATATCTGCTCCCCAACACACACAAACACACACACACACGCTTGACCTAAGCTGTCCAATGCAGTAGCCACTAGCTGTATGTGACTATTTGAATTTAAATAATTTCAATTATATTAAAAAGTCAGTAAAATCAAAATGTTCTATTCTGTTCATCAGTCCCACTAGCCACATTCCAAGTGCTTACTAGCTGCTTGTTTCTATTAGTGGGTAGTGTCGTGGACAGTGCCTCACTAGCCTGGACTTCTTAAAGACAGGGAGTTGGCTCTCATCCATCTTTGTAGCCCTAGCGCCTAGCACAGTGCCTGCCATGCGGCAGACAATCATAACTGAGGACCTGAACCTCATCGTTTTATAGGTCTATAAGGTTAAGTGTTTGAGAGAGAGCAAGTGACTTGCTCAGGGTCATGCAGGCAGGATGAGGAGCCTGCAGGTCCACGTCCCTTCTAGACAAACGTTTTATGACTGGCCAGTTTTCTCCCCAAGTCACCACCCTCCCGGGCCATTCCAAGTGGCTGGCCCAGTGGCTCCCTTTCACCTTAGATACTTGCTTCTTGCTCTCGTCCCTGGGAAGCCTTGTCTCTGCTGGGTCACTGCAGCCCCTCTCTCTGCCCAGGTGCCCGCTCCCAGCCCTGGGTGCAGTTCCACTGCCGGGCTGCCTGCCTGCCTGCCAACTCCACCTACAGCCAGCTCTGGGCCTCGCTCACACCTGCCAGCACCCAGCAGGAAATGCGGGCTTTCCCTGCCTTCCTGGGCACTGAGGCCTCCAGCTCAGGTATGCTGGATGTTGGGCGGGGAAGGGGTCACTCCTCTAACCTGGGTTTATTTATTTAAAGATTTTATTTATATATTCCCCCCCGACCCCCGCACCCCAGCCGCTTGTGCTTGATGTCTGCTTGTCTCTCTTTGTTGCGTCAGCTCTCCGCAGGCGTGGGTCAGCTTGCCTTCACCAGCAGGCCCCGGGAATTGAACCCAGGGACTCCCATATGGTAGACAGGAGCCCAGTCGTTTGAACCACGTGCGCTTCCCTAACCTGGGTTTATTTAGCTCTCAGTCCTTGTGTCACCTTCCCCAGGCAACGGCTCCTGGTTGGAGCTGATGCCCCTGGCTGCTGTGAGTGTGCACCTGCTGACAAGCAACGGGACGGAGGTGCCACTCTCGGGCCCCATTCACCTGTCCCTGCCTGTACCCTCGGAACCTCGGGCCCTTGCTGTGGGCACCAGTATTCCAGCCTGGAGGTTCGACCCAAAGAGTGGTGAGTGCCTTGGGGATTCCAGGTGCTGGAGTTAGGAGAAGGAAAATGGCACTGAGATGAGAGAACATGGAGTTTGATGACAACCCCGCCTCTCCCAGGGCTGTGGGTACGCAATGGCAGTGGCGTGATACGGAAGGAAGGCCGGCAGCTCTACTGGACCTTCGTCTCCTCCCAGCTGGGGTACTGGGCGGCTGCCATGGCCTCCCCCACGGCCGGTGAGAGTGGTGGGAGAGAGGGAAGAGGGTGGCAGGAATGGACATGAGGCCAGCAGAGTGGAGTCCTGAGGACACTAAGCACATCCCTGCCTGGCACAGGGCTGGTCACCATCACGGCGGGCATCCAGGACATCAGCACCTACCACACCATCTTCCTCCTCACCATCCTGGCAGCTC
Source organism: Cabassous unicinctus (assembly GCA_029593785.1). Taxonomy (NCBI): domain Eukaryota; kingdom Metazoa; phylum Chordata; class Mammalia; order Cingulata; family Chlamyphoridae; genus Cabassous; species Cabassous unicinctus. Next base: position 18,286 of record JAQZBX010039723.1, read on the forward strand.
TGGCCCTGCTGGTGCTCATTCTGCTGTGTCTGCTCATCTACTACTGCCGGTGAGTGCGCAGGGGCCACCCAGTCCCCATCCCCCCCCCCAACTACGTCTCTCCCCATGCCAGAAGCCTGCTCTCTGCCTGGCCTGTGCTGGGCACTGCAGCCCCGAGACGTATAAATCACGATTCTGATCCTCAAGGAACTGGTGGGAAAGGCACCTGCAACGGCCCAAAAGACCCAGTGGCTAGAGCGAGAAGTGGGGGGTCAGGGAGCAGGAGCTGCCACCCGGATCCCTCCAGAAACAATCTGCTGCTACTCCCACCAGCCCAGCTCTTCGTCTCAAGAGACCCCAGGCAGGCGCCCACCCACCACCCCACCCCCGCCCCGTGGCTTAGAGGCTCTTCCCAGGTTCTCACCGTACCTCCTACAACCGGAGGGCAGAGCTGACACCGATGGGGCCTCCCAGAAACCCCCAAGCTCTTCCCACAAATCTCTTCCAGGCCCCACCGGGGCTCCTCCCCTTCTCTGGGGAGCTTAATGCCTCAGGGATTCCCTCCACTCCTGCAACCTTATCCATTTCTCACCTTGCAGCTACGGGGGCGGTGGAGTGGGGAGCGGGAGGGTTCGGGGGCTGCTGAAGCCCTGTCCTTTCCTGAGGGTCCCGGTCGGCTCCCTCCTCTCCAGGAGGCGCTGCCTGAAGCCGAGACAACAGCACCGCAAGCTGCAGCTCTCCGGGCCCTCTGATGGTAACAAACGAGACCAGGCCACCTCGATGTCCCAGCTCCATCTCATCTGTGGTGGATCCCTGGAGCCCGCCCCGTCTGGCGACCCCGAGGCTCCGCCTCCAGGCCCCCTCCACTCGGCCTTCTCCAGCTCCCGGGACTTGGCCGCCTCCCGGGACGACTTCTTTCGCGCCAAGCCTCGCCCTGGGGGCCGCCCGGGCGCCGAGCCTTCGGGGGCCCGCGGGGGCGAGGGCGCCGGGCTCAAGGGCGCCCGCTCCGTCGAGGGTCCCGGCGGGCTGGAGCCGGGCCTGGAGGAGTACCGGCGGGGCCCCCCGGGGGGCACGGCTTTCCTCCACGAGCCGCCCTCGCCGCCGCCGCCCTTCGACCACTATCTGGGCCACAAGGGGGCAGCCGAGAGCAAGACCCCCGACTTCCTGCTGTCCCAGTCGGTGGACCAGCTGGCGCGGCCGCCGTCGCTCAGCCAGGCCGGGCAGCTCATCTTCTGCGGCTCCATCGACCACCTCAAGGACAGCGTCTACCGCAACGTCATGCCCACTCTGGTGATCCCCGCGCACTACGTGCGCCTGGGAGGCGAGGCGGGCGCGGCGGGGGCGGGCGACGAGCCTGCCCCTGCCGAGGGCACGGCCTCGGGCCCCGCGCGCCCTTTTCCCCAGCCCGACCCCCAGCGCCCGCTGCTGCAGGGCCACCCGGGCGCGGGGGGCGAGGGCGGCGGGGGGGGCGGCGAGGGCTGGGGGGGCGGGCGCTCGGCGCCCGTCAGCGGCTCCGTCACCATCCCGGTGCTGTTCAACGAGTCCACCATGGCGCAGCTCAACGGGGAGCTGCAGGCGCTGACCGAGAAGAAGCTGCTGGAACTGGGCGTGAAGCCTCACCCGCGAGCCTGGTTTGTGTCCCTCGACGGGCGCTCCAACTCGCAAGTCCGCCACTCCTACATCGACCTGCAGGCGGGCGGCGGGGGCCGCAGCACCGACGCCAGCCTGGACTCGGGCGTCGACGTGCACGAGGCGCGGCCCGCGCGCCGGCGGCCCTCGCGGGAGGAGCGGGAGCGCGCCCCGCCGCCGCCGCCGCCCGCGCCCCCGCGCCTGGCGCTCAGCGAGGACACGGAGCCCAGCAGCAGCGAGAGCCGCACGGGTCTTTGCTCCCCGGAGGACAACTCGCTGACGCCGCTGCTGGACGAGGTGGCGGCGCCCGAGGGGCGGGCGGCCACAGTGCCCCGGGGTCGGGGCCGCAGCCGCGGGGACAGTTCCCGCAGCAGCGCCAGCGAGCTGCGACGCGACTCGCTCACCAGCCCGGAGGACGAGCTGGGGACCGAGGCGGGCGACGAGGCGGGCGACAAGAAGAGCCCGTGGCAGCGGCGGGAGGAGCGGCCGCTCATGGTGTTCAACGTCAAGTAGCGCTGCCCTTGGCCCCGCCTCCGCCCGGGCCCGCCCCCAGGGTACGCACCCCGGGAGGGTGCGGGGCCTCCGCTCTTAGCCCCCAGCCCCCAGCCCCCGCCTGCAAAGGGGCCCAGGGGCCTGCGGAGCTGGTACGTGCTGGGTAGGGTCTTGGGAGGAACCCGTGTTTGCCTTCGGGCAGGGGGAGGTGGGAGGGGCCCAACCCCCGTGGGAGGTGCTGGGGAGGAGGGTTGGGTGGGGGGAAGCAGTGCCTGTAAAAATGGGGCTGTACATAGAAAGCTCTATTGTGGAAGAGCAGGAGGGGCAACCGGGCCCCAGCTGCTTGTGTGAGGGCTGGGAAGGGAGGGGGTATTCCCTGAGGCCCCCTCGGGAGGGAAGGGGTGCTGCTTGCTGGCTAGCCCACCCCTGCCCCAGGACTGGTGGCAGGGGGACTGCTCTGGGGACCAGGGAGTAAAGTGATGGGGCTGCAGTGGGCAAGAGCAAATAGAAAACTGGTGAGATTAACTGTGCTTCTGTCTTTCTGTGGGATGGGGGGGACACTGGCACTAGAGGAGGGGCCCTGCACCTGGGTCCCCTGGGGTGGGCATGCAGGGTGGCCAAATCAGACACTGTTAAGAAAGTGTATAAACTTTACTGGAGCACACGCATACACACCCACCTGTGGAGAGGGGACAGCACCTGGCCACAGAGTCCAAAGAAATTGGGGAGGGATGGCAGCTTGTAACATGGCTTATGCCACAGACCCCCTTCTGGTGGGGAAGGCCTTAGAGTGAGGCCCCACCTCCCATGGTGATGGTGGATCTCAGAATGGGGGGAGGGGGGGTTCCAGGGAGACTTTGGTGGGGGAGAGGTGCTGGGGAGGCCTGAGCAGTGGGCATCCTCTCGGCAGGGTCCCAAGGTCTGCACAGTGTCTTCTGGATGTCCTCGAGCCCTCCTCACAGCAGCTGCCTCAGGGCTCGGTCCCTCAAAGAGGCGTCCCAGCGCAGGCTCTCCCTGGGCAAACACCTGGTGCCCCTGGCCCCACAGTGGAAGCCCATGGGGCAGCAGTGACGCCGATCTGAACAGCAGACGCCCTGGATGGTGGTGGATGGTGGTGGCGGAGAGAGGGGTGAAGGTTAGACAAGACACAACCTGGCCCACACCAGTACCGCGCCCCCAGGAAGGGGATGGCACTGACCTGGCGGTAGGGACAGCAGGCCCAGCCCCCGCGGCTGTCGTGGCAGCAAGTCTGGTTATCGTGGCAGAAGTGCCCTGCCCCACACTTCACGTCCCCCACATCCACTTGATGGCTGCGGGTCAGGTGGGTGGCAGGCTGGGCAGAGTCTACCTCCTTCTCACAGGACCGGGCCTTCACGTTGCAGGTGTAGCCAGCTGGGCAGCAGTGCTGACGGTCCTCGCAGCACACGGCCTGGGGAGATGGGGACAGGTGGCATCACGCTCTCGTTCGCCGCAGTCTCCCCAGGGTCCAGCTCTCTACTGAGGGGCAGGTGGGTGGGCACTCACGTGGGGCAGCTGGCAGCAGGCCCAGCCCCCGCTCAGGCTGGGGCAGCAGGTCTGCCCCACGGGGCAGCTGGTGTGCTGGTCGCAGCCGGTGTCTGTGGGGTGGGGCAGAGTGGCCTGGGAAGCAGGCTTCTTCTCCAGCCCGGCCACCACCTTGCTCCCCTTCTCACACTGCCCCTCAGCTGTGCACGTGTAGCCAGAGGGGCAGCAGTGCTGGTGGTCTGGGCAGCAGACAGCCTGGGGGTGGGCAGAACGTGGCAGTCAGCCATGGGTGGGTGCAGAGCCCCTCCCCACGCCCCACCCTGCCTCTCCTGCTCACAGCTCCTCCAGCTGGAAACGATCTGGCAGAGTTGCTGTGCCACCCGTGGGCTAGGCAGAGAGCAGAAGAGCACAGTGACAGGAATCTGGCCACCTGCCCTGGCCAGCACATTGCCCACCCTTCCCAGTGCTGCCCTCCTTCCCATGCACCTCTGGGACAGGACAGCAGCCCCACTCCCCAGATGCGAGTCGGCAGCAGGTGTTGAAGGGGGGACAGCTGGTAACGTTGTCACAGGGGACATCACTCTCCACGGATTGGGGGTTCAGCAGGCTGGGGAAGGTTGGGACCTTCTCCATCCAGGGCACCTGAAAGGCCCCCTGCTCACAGGTACCCTTCTCTGTGTCACACCTAAACCTCGCCGGGCAGCAGTGGACATGGTCCTCACAGCACACAGCCTAGGGTGGATGGAGAGGTGCCAGTGGGGACACGGGCCTAGTTGGCTGCCCCTCAGCTCAGCTCAGCCCACCCGCCACTCCTGGGTACCTGGACAAAAGGGCAGCAGCCCCAGGCCCCCGACTGTAGGCGGCAGCAGGTATAGCCATCTGGGCAGCTCACCTCCGAGTCGCACTTCACCTCCTGTACTGCAAGGTAGGCGAGGAGCACAGGTCGGCAAGGGCTGTGGGGACCCTTGGGGTGCCCACCCTTTGCTGACTTCACAGCTGGAACTAGATGAGAAGGACAAGGGGGCTGCTCATGCCATGCAGCCAGGA
>JAQZBX010039724.1:0-16078 GCA_029593785.1 Cabassous unicinctus
CTCAAGGTCAGTCTGAGCTGACTCTGTGACTGAAGATGCAGGAGTATTGTAATGACAGCATTCATTTCATGAAAACCTTCCAGAAAATAGTGGTGCTTTTTTATAAAGCTGAAGTCCTCAGTGAAATGCCCATTCTGAAGTGGTATAAAGATGCACATGTTGCAAAGGGGAAAAGTGTCTTCCTTGAGCAAATGAAAAAGTTGGTAGAGTGGCTGAAAAATGCTAAAGAAGAACCTGAGTCTGAAGCTGAAGACTGGGACTGAATTTTGAAACTACACCCTCAGTAAAGCAAAGAGGAGTTGTAGGTAAAATGTCATGTCCCATGTGTCCTGGTTCTTATATCTTCCTACCTTCCTTTATCAAGGATAATATAAGGACTTTCATGGCAAATTTTATTTTAATTGTTTCTATGGTTACTGAAAATGTTGGGTTTAGTTTTTAAAACCATGTTTTAAGTAGCTACAGGAGCTATAGATTTTAATGTAACGTTGCATTTGTCTTTTCAGTTATCTTCTACCTCCTGTATTTTCTACTGTAATAATGTAAGGCCTTCCACAGTGAGCAGTTTACTTTATTCCCTGGGTTTTCTATATAAACAGTTTTCAAGATATGATTTGGTTAAAAACAATTTGTTTTAAAACTTCTGTTTGCAAATTAAACTGTTAAAGTATCCAGAGTCTCAAAAAGCAATGATTTGTGTGATAATTTGATATGAAATGAAGAATTGCCATATTTTATGCCCAGAGCCCTATTCATTGAAGAAAATCTCATATACAATAATTGAATTCATTAACATGAGTCTTGAGTATTCAGACCATTGCTGCATGTTAACATATTTTCTTACATTTTTGACCCCACATATCCTTAAGCTCAGTTGTTTGCTCTCTGGTTTTCATTCTTTAGGGAAGCCATAAAGAACAAACTTGAAAGTGAAGTCTTTTGGAAATCATATATGGCATAGATGAAGGGAAGAAGAAAGTTGAGTTTTTTCCCATTGAGAAACTTCTGGATTCAATTACTATAATTCCATTTCAGACAACCATTCTCAAGTATACCTTAAAGAAATGTCTTGTCAGTCAAAGTATTTATGCTCATAATAGACTTAAAAAGAGTGATAGGAAAGTATTATAAAAGGAGTGAAAATAAAGGAAATGACTGAAGTACTAAACCAAGTAAAATATTTTGTAAGTGGGACTAAATAAAACCCACATTCCTTACTAATTTAAAGTATTTGTTATGAAAAATGAAGTTCAGTGGTATTGATACATCCCCACTTGGTCTTACTGGATTGAGTTCATTCTCTTAACATATTCAATAATGACTCAAGCATTGGGCTACTAACATTCCCTAGTTGCCATTTTTAATTGCCATGAGCCAAACATTACTTTTGTATGATAGATACATTTATTTTAATAGCTGTCTTTAATTTTTCAGCTTTCTTTTCTTGCTCCTACTCATCTATGTATATAGTCATGAGATAAAAAAAATATGGCCACATTTTTGGTAGAAAGAGTTCATGTAAAAGTGAGCATTTTGAAGGCTTTCTGATTGGTGAATGAAATTAGCCTGGAATAATGCTACCAGAGACAGTGGAAATTACCCCTTTCTAAGGTGCCATCCTTATGAGCCAAGAATTTATTGTTTAAAATTAAAAATTCATCTTTATTTAAAATGTAATATAATTTGAAATAAAGATAAAATAACCATATGAAGAAGAGCATTATAACTGATAACATGGATAATGGGGAAATTTTTTTAAATGAATAACTTTGATAAGATTTTCTTGCACAGGCAAAATGCTATTCACTAGATTTCTACATAACGATCTCCTTTTACTTTGTAATTTGTAGTCCTCAAAAGGCTTATTTAAAAAAAAAAATCCATCCTTATGAAAAAAAACTATAGCAAATAAGTAACGCCTGTTATGGGATCAACAGATAATTGAACATGGTCAAGGAAAGTATCAGTGAGCATGAACATATGTCATTTAAAACTTCACAAACTGTAGAACAAAGACAAAAAAGATTTAAATATGTATCAGAATATTGGAAGAACTGTGGGGCAATAACAAAAGGTATAATATATCTTTACTGGGGAAAACCAGAAGGAGAAAGAAATGGGGAGACGAAATATTAATGGCTGAGAATTTTTGAAAATTATTGATAGACACTAAATCACAGATCTGGGAAGCTCAAAGAACACCAAACAGGATAAATATTTTAAATATCTACATATACTAGTATATTAAACCTGAAGAAAATCTAAAGCAAAGAGAAAATCATGAAAAAAGTCAGAATTTAAAAAACAACTTATGTATAGAGGGAAAAATAAAGATTGTAGATGTGAGCACTGTATTAGTTATATGATTTTTCTGTAAACTTATAACTGATCTGATTTAAACATTTAAAATTTACAACATATGTCATAAACCTATGTATTGGGTGTTTTAAATGAGGTAATATATGAACATTGATTCATACAGTGCCCAGAAGTTAGAATCTATAAATGAATGCTGGCTACATCTGTTAAAGAATAGTACAATTATAAAAAAGTGCTATAATCAATTGTAATAAATTTTCCACAACAATGCAAGGTGTAGGTGGTGGGGTGATGTATGCAAATAATGTATTTTATGCATGATTGTTGATAAACCCACAACTTCTCTCATAAAAGAAATTTTTAAAAAGCAAGGGGATGTCAAATAATATATCATTCTAACACTAATCAAAAGAGCAGGAATAACTTTATTAATTCTAGAGTAAGGAAAATTATGAAGCTTAAAGTAGGGTATTGTGATGTTTAGAATTATGTGTGAACACAGCTGTGCAATGGTGCCCAGTTGTCTGGTCAAGTAAGCACTGGGCTAATTGTAATACAAGGGGAATTCATGGACTTCAATGATTAGTGAGTTGACTGCATAGATGGATATTGATGTCTATAATCAACTAAGGAGACTGCTATCAGCAATGAGTGACCTCTTATCCAATCATTTGTAGGCCTTAAAAGGGGAAGAGATTTCAGCATTCAGACAGAGAATTGCCATATCTTCTACAGAGAGCCAGGATCTCCTGGGGACTCATCAAAGACCTTCATCTGAAACCCTGGTTTGCAGTCTGCTTTGTGGAATTTGAACTTGTGTATCCCCATGGTCCTGTGAAAGAGTTTCATAAAATCTCATACTTTACAGATATGTCCTGTCATTTCTGTTTCCCTAGAGAATTCTGACTAACATAGCTTAGTACCAAGAATGGTTCTTGAGAATCAGAATCTTAAAATGGGACTTCTGAATTGGTTCTGGGATTTTTTTCAATTGGCTCTCTACTCTGATTAGATTCAAGTGTACTGACTCTCCTTTCAATAGTCATGATGCCACTGACAGTACTTGGTATGAGTTGGTAATAGAGATACACAAAATATCACAACTGGATATGAATAGTTCCATGTCTATAAGAGGCAAGGATCTGCTTAAGAGTATTTTTAATGCCATCACAGAGTTTTGTGGAATTAAAAGTTATAATGATGTAGGCTGGCTGTTCCTAAATATGTGGGATAAAGTTACAAAAGAGATGGATGAGCTAAAGACTTCAAATTTGCAATTTAAATTCTGGATGAATGATGTGAAAGTTTCTATGCATGCTCTGAAAAAAATCTTGTTTCATGCATCTGCAGACTTGAGATCTCTGAAAACCAGGTCAGAGTCTTATTGTGTGAGTAGCAGAATTACAAAGGAAACTAAAATATCAACCTTACAGGGTGTCTGCTGTTAAAGTGAGGGCACTGATTGGAAAGGAGTGGAACCCTGAGGGTTGGTATGGAGACATGTGTTGATTATAACATCAGTAGTGACATTGAAACCCCAAATTCTACTGGGACTTTGTCAGATGAAGTTGTAATGGACTGCCACATAATGTCAAGTTTGAATCATTAATCCTCCAGCCTTCCCCAGGGAGATTGTACCTCCTCCCAGACCTGGAGTTAGCACCAGCGAAACTCCAGCCTGCACTGCCCAACATCCAACATGTCCTAAGGAGTCTGCCATCTATTCTTGCCTGAAGAGATTAATCCTGTCTCAACAAATGGAAAATGCAATAGAATGCCAAGAGGTCAGTAGCTTGTAAGGCATTTCTAATCTTTCTAGACTAAAATCACAACAAGCTACCAATGGTGAATTACAAAACATGATCCATGAAGAATAACCTATACTCTAGAATAACTGCATGAGTTTTCCAAATTATATAGACAACAATCAGTGGAATATATGTAGGAATGGGTATTAAGTGTATGGGATAATGGTGGAAGAAATTTAAGGTTGTATCGGGTGATTTTTTTTATATGGGCCCACCAAGCAGAGACTCTTGATTTAAAGCTGTAGCTTGAGGATTTAGAAAGGGCTCTAACAGTTTGCTCTGATGACTGGCTGAAACACGGACCAAAAATTGGCCTAGAATATCTGAGAGTGAGATGCTCAATTTTGCTCATATACTGTATATAGGGGGATCCAAAGGTTTAGAGAGATTGGAATGTTAGTATGGATTCACAATTTGAGTCCTGTGAACTCACCCCAAGAATGTCCAGAGTAAACACTTTTAATCAAAACTGTGAGGAATGAATTTGTGAGACTAGCTCCAGTGTCCTAAAGAGCTCTATGGTTGCTCTTCTCTGTATTCCAGATATTACTGTGGAAACAGCTGCCATGGAACTAGAAACTTTAAACACCAAGGAGATGATCAGATCTTGGGCTGGCAGAAGCCAAATAGCAGCACTCAATCACCAAAAACATGGTGGGTGTGACTACCAAAATGAAGGACAGACTCAAAGAAGCAATCAAAAGCATCTGAGTCACATGGAGTTATGTTCTTGGAAATAGAGCATGGGGTACTTAGAAGTAAAATAATTAGGCAGTCTACTAAATCCCAACTTGATCTGTATAAACAGAAAAGTTCTTTATCAAGAGAACAAATCCCTAACTTGACTTACAGAAACACAGAATCACAGTCCTTGAATAAATTCCCAGACTTGAGCCAGTTTATAGACCCAGAGCCAATTGACAGAGGGGAAGACCAGGACCTTGGGGAAGGATCCTGTTAGACTACCAAAAATTTATACTGTTAATCTTCCTCCCAGCTACCTCATGATTCCGATGGCCTATTACCAGGGTAACTCTGTTTTGGGGAATAGGAAGTGATCCAACATATTGGAGATTATTAGACACTGGCTCAGAAGTGATATTAATTTCAGGATAAGCAAAATGTCACTGTGGTCCACCAGTCAGAGTAGGGGCTTATGGAGGTCAGTTGATCAATGGAGTTTTATCTCAGGTCTGCATAATTGGAATAAACATACTTAGTAACTGGGAAAATCCCCATATTCAATCCTTGACTTGTGGATTGAGACATATTATGGTAGGAGAGGCTAAATGGAAGCCACTAGAACTGTCCCTACCTAGCAAAAAGTAAAATCAAAGCAATACCTTATACCTGGGGTAATTGCAGAGTCTGTGCTACCATCAAGAATTTGAAAAATGCAAGGGTTTTGATTCTCTCCACATCCCCATTCAACTCTCCTATTTGGCCTATGCAAAAAATATATGGATCATGGAGGATGACAGTACATTATCACAAACTTAACCAGGTGGTGACTCCAACTGCAGTTGCTGTCCCAGATGTGGTATAATTGCTTGAGCAAAGCAGAACATGCCCTGGAAACTGGTATGCAGCTATTGAGCTGGCAAATGCTTTTTTTAAATTGCCATTAGTAAGGACCACCAGAAACAGTTTACTTTCATTTGGGAAGGCCAGCAATATATATTCACTATCTTGCCTGAGTGTATATCCACTCTTCAGGCCTATGTTATAATATTGTCTGTAAGGACATTATTTGTCTTTTCCTCCCAAAAGACTTCACATTGGTGCATTTTATTCTTGATATCATGTAATTGGACCTAGTGAGAAAGAAGTAGCAATTACTTTAGACTTATTGGTAAAGCATTTGCATGTGACATGATGGGAGATAAAACCAACAAAAATATTAAGCTCTACCACCTCAGTGAAATTTCTAGGCATCCAGTGGAGTGGGACATGTTGAGGTATACCTTCTTAAGTGAAGGCTAAGCTGTAGCATCTGGCCCCTCCTATGACCAAAAAAGAGGCCAACTCTTACTTGGTCTCTTCAGAATTGGAAGACAACCCATACCTCATTTGGGTGTGCAACTCTGGTTCATTTACAGAAAGACCAGAAAAGAGCTAGTTTTTGAGTGGGGATTGGGAAAAGAGAAGACTCTATGACAGTTCCAGGATGCTGTGCCACCTGCACTGCTGCTTGGCCTATATGATCCAGCAGATCCAATGATGCTGGAAGTGTCAGTGGCAAGTAGAGATGCTGTCTGGAGTCTTCGTCAGGCCCCTATAGGGGACTCACAAGGCACACCCATAGGATTCTGGACCAAAGCCTACCATCCTCTGCAGATAACAACTCTCCTTTGCAGAAATTGCCTTTGGACTGCTACTGGGCCTTAGTAAACTTCAAATGCTTAATGATGGGCTACCACATGACCATGACTCTTACATTGCCTATCATGAACTGGGTATTATCTGACCCACCAAACACTAATGTTGGGCATGTATAGCACCATTCTGTCATAAAATGGAAGTGGTATATACGAGATAGGGCTCAAGTAGGTTTCCTGAAAGCAAAAGTAAGTTACATGCGGACGTGGCCCAAATGCCCTTTTCACCACTCCTGTTACATTACTTTCTTTTTCCATCCCACAGCTATGGCCTCTTGGAGAGTTCCTTACAATCATTTGACAGAGGAAGAGAAATATCAGGCCTGGTTTATGGATGGTTCTAAACTAAATGCAGATTTCATCCAAAAGTGAACAGATTATGCACTGCAGCACCTTTCTGGGACATCCCTGAATGACTGTGGTGAGGGTAAATTCTCTCAGTAGGCAGAACTTCCAACATTGTACCTGGTTGTTCATTTTGCTTGGAAGAAGAAAAGGCCAGACATTAGCTTGTACACAGATTCCTGGGCTGTTGTCAATGGTTTGGCTGGACAATCAGGGACTTGGTTGGAACATCATGGGAAAATTGGTAACAAAGAGGTGTGGGTAGACATTTCTAAGTGGGGAAAAAAACATGAAAATATTTGTGTCCCACATGAATGCTTACCAATGGTGATTTCAGCAGAGGAAGATTGTAATAATCAAGTGGATAAGATGACCTGCTCTGTGGCTGACATCAGCCTCTTTCTCCAGCCACTCCTCTCATAGCACAATAGGCTTATGAACAAAGTGCCCATGGCAGTACGCATGGAAGTTATGCATGGACTCAGCCATATGGACTTCCCCCACCAAGGCTGATTTGCCTACTGTTACTGTTGAGGGTGCTATTGCAGCAAACACCCACACTCAGTGCCCCATATGGCACCATTCCCTGAAGTGATCAGCCTACTACCTGGTGGCAGGTTGATTACATTAGACCACTTCCATAATGGAAAAATGGCATTTTTTTTCTAACTTGATAGTCACATACTGCAGATATGGGATTGACTTCCCTGCACACAAATCTTCTTCCAAACCTACCATGCATGGACTTATCAAACGTCTTTTCCACTGCCAGGCCATCCGCACAACATTGCTTCTGATCAAGGAACCCATTTCACAGCAAAAAACGTGCATGAATGGGGACATGCTCCAAGAATTCCCTGGTCATACCATATTCCCCATCATCCTGAAGCAGCTAGATTGATAGAACATTGGAATGGCCTTTTGAAGATTCAGTTATAGTGCCAACTAGGTAGCAATATCTTGCAAGGCTGGGGCATGGTTCTCCAGGAGGGTGTGCATGCGCTCAATCAGTAACTATTCTATGGGGATGTTTCTCCCAAAGCCAGGATTCACAGATCCAGAAATCAAGGGTTGGATATGGGAGTGATACCACTCTTTATTACCCCTTGTGATCCACTAGGAAATTTTTTGCTTCCTGCTCCTAAAAACTTCAGCTCTGGTGGTCTACAGGTATAAGTTCCAAAAGGAGCAATGGGTCAGCCAGAGAACACAATAATGATTCCATTGAACTGGAAGTTAAAACTGCCACCTTGCCATCTTGGGCTCCTCATACTTGTGAATCAAAGGGCAAAAAGGGGACTGACTGGGGTACTGACTGGGTTAATTGATCCTGACTATCAAGGGGAAATAGGACTGTACCTACAAAATGGAGATAAAGAAGAATTTGCCTGGAATTCAGGAGATCCCCTAGAGCGTCTCTTAGTACTACCATGCCCTGTGATTAAAGTCCATGGAAAATCGCAAGAGCTTCATCTAAGCAGGACTAACAGTGGTCCAAAATATTCAGGAATGAAAATTTGGGTCACTTCACTAAGCAAAGAAAAATGGCCAGCTGAGGTGTTTGCTGAGATTAAAGCAAACGTGGAATGAATAGTGGAAGAAGCTAGTGATAAATATGAATTTCAACCATGTGACCAGTTAAAGAACAGGGACTTTAATGGTCATAAATATTTCTTCCTTGTTTTGTTATGAGTATGTTTGTATATGTACATAAAATGAATGTCTTTGTTTTCTCACTAACCTTTTCCCTTTAAGGATGCCAAGTTTAAGAGTAAATATTATGCAATGACTTGTACCCTAATCTGGAGGGAATTTGTTTGTTTCCAGTTGTATGTAAAGGCTACAAGGCTAGAAAATAACAGATAGCATATATATTATCTATAACTTAACTAAATTTACTGTATTTTAGTGTGCATTTTGAAGAGTATATTTGCAAAAATTTCAAGGTTATCATTATGGCACTTTTCACCTCTTTGTTCTACAAACCGAAGACCATGGGATTCACCATGGGTATCACCAATGTCTAACTTACAGAATCCATTTTATCATTATCAAAGGATTGACAGGCTTTGGGCTTCACCTTCATAAAGAATAGAGTCCCATTGAATACCACCACCACTGTCAGGTAAGATTCACATGTGGAAAAGCTTCATGCCTGCCCTCTGCAGACTTCATCATAAAGATGGATGTAAGGATCAACATGTAGAACACGATGCTTATCAAAATAGATGGCACTAAATTAAAAGCTGAAAAGATGAGTTTAAAATTTAACTTCATGTGTGTTTGAATAGAACCAAGATATCAAGGGCAGACTATCACAGTAGAAATGCCTGATTACCTTATAGGCACAAAATGAAAATATGAAAAGTTTTAGGATGATAAGACACAAAAATATTGCAAAGACAAATTATTTCCAGCAAATGACATGCTATTTGTGACATTACTGTGTAGTGTAGTGGCTTAGAGATGGCCACATATTGGTCATAGGACATTGCTGACTGAGAGTTTGATGTTCTTTTGAGAGTCTCAAGTGATTATGTCCTTAAATTAATCTATTCTTGTTGGTGTGCAACCCTTGGATTGCATTAGATTTACTTTAGATCATTTGATTATATTGCTTTTGGTTGGACTACATCATGAGGTATGACTGATTGCCCTCTTGTTGAGTCTTATATAAAGGGATACACAGAAAGAAAGACACAGAGAAAAAGGAAGCTGCCATATTGATCCTGCCATGTGAGAGAGAGATCTGCAGAAAAACAGAGTGGACTTGAGAGGTGAGCGTTCCCTGAGTCTGGAACAAAGAGAGTGAGCACAGAGCCATGGAAAGATGACCTGGATGGGCTGGGTCCATGGAGACACTCAAGGCTGAGGAGACCAGCACTGCCATATACCAAATCATTTACTACTGAACTCCAGGAGATGGTGAACCTTGAGTGGATGCCAGGAACCTTGGCACAGACTGCACGCCATCTTGCTTCATGACTTGGCAGGATGCCATAATCAGCAGTAGTAGATTTTGGTAAGAAAACATCTCTGATGGTACTTTGATTTGGACATTTAATGGCCTCAGAACTTTGGGCTATTTTATTGGGCTTTTACCCCAAATAAATCCCTTTGATAAATGCCAACCCATTTCTGGCACTATGTTTCGGCAGCCTTGTTGCAAAATATGACACTGGCAAAAAGAAAATTTCACTAGTTATACTGAAGAAAGTGATTTGGGGAGCACACCAATGCACTATGTTGATAAGCAAGAAAATTAAATAGCATTTTGGAGTCCACAGCTTTTGAATAAACAAGATTAGTGGATGCCAGATATCTGAGGAAAAAATACACACTTATTTGTAGCCTGGAGTTTATCATGTTAAAAATGATCAAGCCCACCACTATTACCATGTAAACAATGAGGAAAAACCCAAAAAATGGAAAGGGCAGCTCAGTGAAATCTGTGATTCCCATTAGAAGCAATTCATTCAGAATTCTTAGAATGTGTTCATCCATCCTGTCCATTCAGAAATCATTCTGAGAAAAGATATAAAATGATCATTTATGCTCATTAGTTTCATTATATATGTAAATTTATAATATAATATTTATAATGTAACATATATTTGCATATATAGGGCATGTATAGCTCATCAATTCCCCTCTCAAGGATTTCATCTGATTGGATGAGACAACCCTTATTGCTGAAAACATCTACTCACGTGACTGTAGATGTAATCATTCATAAATACAACCAACTTAAAGATCACTTAAATCCATGAAATATCCACACAGTTACAATTAGGCCAGTTCTTACTTTGCCAAACAATGGGCACCATTGTAGCAAAATTGGCACATGAACCTAGCAAACGCAGTTAACCACTTGTCAACTTGGCAGCCATACAACAGTTTTAATTACAATAAGAGACATCTAAAATAAAATAACAGACCTTTTTTAAGTAATAATATTCATCTATCCTGTGTAAAACTGGAAAAGTACTAAATCTCTCCTGGATAAGATAGAGGTCCTTGGGTAATATTCACTGTTACACTTTATGCCTTGTAACTTAAATGTTGCAATATGAAACGAATACAACTTATGTCATATGAAAAGGGGATAAGATAGGGAAGGAAAGACAAAGATATTTGCTTTTTTATATATACAAACATATTCATAATAAAACAAGGAAAATATTCACAGCAATTACAGTATTCTTTTCTGTTACTTTCACACAGCCATAGTTCATATTTATCACTACCTTTTTCCATTACCCATTCCAAGCTCCCTTTATCCTCAGCAAGCGCAGTTGGCCATGGTTGTCTACCTGGTAGAGTGAACCTAACTGGGATTCCTTGATTTGGACATTTCAGAAGATTCTAGGTCAGTGGTAGTCCTGCCTGAATTGAGTTGCTGCAGTTTTCCATTGACTTTAATCACAGGCCATGGTAGTATTAAGAGAAGCCCTAGGGGATCTCCTGTATTCCAGGCAAACTTTTCTTTACCTCCATTGTGTAGATGAATCTGTGGTAGTTTGAAGCTTTTGTGCACCCCAGAAAATCCTGTTCTTAAACTTAATCCATTCCTGTGCATTCCTAACCTATCATAGGTGGGAACTTTTGGATATATTACTTAAGTTATGGGCCTTTTATACTTATATTTATATATGCTTTAGATTTCTTAAGTTAGATTTATCCCTAGGTTAGGTTTATTATTTTTAAATTATTTTTGTTAATGTTATCTCTCCTTCAATTTTATATTCTAATTGTTTTTTGCTGCACTATAAATATAGACTGATTATTCTAAGTTTATGTGTTATCCAGCACACTTATTAAATTCATTAAATCTAATAACTAATTATAGAATTTTACTGTGTATTCAATCATAACATTTATCAAACTATTATCACTTTGTGATTTCATTTCCATCTTTTACCTTTATTTCCTTCCTGCCATACTGAAATTCATAGATGGTACAGAGTTCATGAATAAATGTTGCAACTGTGTTTCCTTGTTTTGGAATCAGTTTCAGAAGGAAGGAATTTAATGTTTCATTATTACACTATATAACAAGAAATTCAGTTAAATAAACAGAAATATTATAAAGAAAGTTTCAATAAGGGAGTTCACACAGTGGATTTAAACTGCATTACTCTAATGACAAATGATGCTGAACATCTCATGGGGTTAGTTGTCATCTATGAATCTCCTTTTAAGAAATGTGTGATGAAATATTGTAGATTTTTAATTGATTTTAATTTTTTGTCTTCATGCTATTGAAACTTGAGTTCATTAAACATTCCAAATACATGTTCTACTTTAGATGGATGTTTAGCATATATTTTCTCAAGTCATTGACTTGTTTCCACATTCTCTCAGGATTGTCTTTAACAAAGCATAAAATTTTAAATGTGATGAAGTACAGTATCTCAACTTTTTTCCTTCTAGTTCATGAATTTTTTCATTTATTTTAAAATCATTGACTAACTGTTGGTTAGGCATATGCTGTTCTATGTTTCCTCTAGAAGTTTTAAAGCATTATGTTTGTCAATAATTTCTAACGTTCATATTATTACAAGTTTAAATATGGCACGGAGGGTTAATCAATGTATTTTGTGTGCATGTGTGGCAAAAAGGCTATTTAATTAATTTAGTCACATTATTTCAAAAGACTGTTTTCTTCCATGAATTTTCCTTGTTGTGATAGTTTGAGATTATTTTTGTGAATTTCAAAAAGATAAAGATTATATTTGCAAACTAATCTAATCTACTGGGTCTAACCCTTTGATTATATTGGATTCAGAAGATGGGCATTTGTTTAAGTTTACTTTATAAAATCAATTTAGGGCTTTTGATTTGACCATATCTGTAAGGCATGATTCATGTTCAGTCCCTGTCCTCTTGGTGGATGGATATAAACAGACAGTCACTCAAGAAGACACACAGGAAGAAAGAGAGAACTCTGTCATTTTTGATCCTGGGGCAACAGGGAGAGATGAGCCATTCAGCTGATAGTTTGCAGCTGATATAGAAAACCCACAAAGACACAAGCCCTATGTCAAGGGAGAGAGGAATTCCTAAGAGACAAGTCCTATGCCAGCCTACAGCTAAGATTGGGAGCAAGCTGGGCCATACAACCTCAAGTAGAAGAGGAAACTCAGGAAGGAGAGACTGGGCAGAGAATAGAAGCCATCTTGCTTCAACACGGGGTGACTGACTTGGTGAGAAAGCAACCTTGAGTTGGACACTTTAGAGCCTTGTAACTATAAGGTTTTATATCAAATAAATAACTTTTATAAAAGCTAACAGATTTTGGTAGTTTGCATGAACATTCCTATTGCAGACTAATACATTTGCCATCTTTGCCAAAAGTCAATTAACTGTATTTGAGTAAATGTATTTTTGCACACCCTATTCAATTCCATGGAAATAGATGTTCATCTTGTCAGCAATACCACATTCTTTTGCATATTTTTAGTTTTATGATAAGTTATATAATCAGATTATGCATTTTCCAAGTTAATTCTTTCTCTACATTGTTGTAACTGTCTTAGTTCCCTTGCTTTAAATTTTCATTTGTAGCATCAGCTTTTCAATTGAGACAAAAATGTTTGCTTAATTTTAATTGAGATTGCACGAATCTGTAGCAAATTTTGGGATTGCAGTTAATTAATGGATTGACTGTTTACAAGTTGTCTACCTCACAGTTCTTTCCTTCCTTCCTTCCTTCCTTCCTTCCTTCCTTCCTTCCTTCCTTCCTTCCTTCTTTCCTTCCTTTCTTCTTTAACTCAAATTTGCTGACCAGCTTTCCCTATCTAACTTAAAATCCTTGCCTATGAGACAAAGGCATACCTGCATTTTTAACACATTTCCTAGGGCTTCTTATATTCATAACAACTTAGTGGTCTATAGATTATTATATGAAAATCCCAGGACCTGAAAACACCGTATACTATTCAAAAAGCCTGAACTTTTACTCTCCCAGATCTCTAATAGTCTAATGTTCTATCATATAACATATTGCAGTTAACTGCATCCTGCCATATTGCTCCTCTTAATAGTCCCTATCCCTGAGTTTACATGATAATTTTGTATTCGTATTCTAACTCTCCTTTATAAATCGCATTCAGTTTAAATTTATCCATCATTCCATTAGAAGTGTAGCTCTCTAAATTTTAAAGTGCAAATAAATAATTTATATTAATCAATTATAAATTCTGTCACGTGTAATACTTTCATATTACTTCATTATATGCATTTTTACTTATTTTGAATATTTTAAGCAGTTTCAATTCTTAAGAGTGGGAAATTTGATTTCAGGGAATTCATGTTATTAAACTTTCACCTTAGTTCATTGATATCAGAGCAAGGATTATGTCCTTTAACATTAGATCTGATATCCAGTTCAATTTCATATATATTTTCCACTGAAGTATCAGTTCTTTGCCAGAGGTTAAAGTTCATTTATGCTTTCCCTTTTTATCATGAAGTCCATTATTCCCAAACCATTCACATGATTTCTACAGAAAATAAACAAACAAATAAACAAACAAAAACGTGTGCTTTGATGTCCCAAAAAAGATTTAGTGTGTTTTCTCCCTGGAAAATTCCTTGTGGACTTCAATAATAACTCAAGAAACTAATAAAATGATCCAGATGCATACTATTCAGAGTATACTTTGAGGTAACAATTTTGTTCCATTGATAAGAATTTTTTTTCTAAAAATATTTTAAAAGCTATAATCCTGACTCTCAAACTACATGGTTTAATACTTTGATATTACATGCTTTAATATTTTAATTTGATATATTTGATCCTACTTAACTCAGTGTTGTATTAAAAAATTGAAATGCATGCCTAGAATTTCCAGGGAAGATAAAAGCCTAAATGGGAATTATGCTCTATATTTTTAGGTAAATAAAAATACAGTGATAAATTTGTTTTAATTTTCTTGATTGAAGATGATAGTCAGAATAGGGGAAGTAGAAATAAGACAGCTTAATAAATGGAAAGAAAATTAGATTATAACCTGCCATTGAGTATATGCCAGTTTGAGTGCATACATTTTTTTTTCTGATTGAGTTATAATAATTAAATTAAATTAAATTTTACTAGTTAGCTAAATGAATTAGAGTCTACTTCAGTTGGTTTGTTTTTAATTTCATGTTTATTTGTGTGCTTTATGTAAGCTTGATTGTATTATAAATGAATAAAAATAGCTAACAAGTTTATTTTTTATTTTTCCTAGGCAATGATTCCAGAATTTTGGGATGTTACAATGGTATTATAATATGGTTCAGAGGAAATAGCTTATAGTTTGGAGTCAGAGAAGTCTGGGCTTGAATCCTGGCTCTGTAAATAACTATGTGAACTTTGTCATGTATTTCTAACAAGGAATAAGTTTCCTCATATGTATAAGGACTTTAATATTTTGAACTTGCAAATAGCTGTGTAGATAATCCAAGGTAATGGACACAAAATTCCCATCCATTAGTAGCCACTGAATAATACCTGGTAGGAGCTATCATAGATTTCCTTCTGGTGAAGTTTGATGCATAAAAAACTGTTTTCATGGGTGTTTGATACTTCATGTTTTCAGACTATATGAGAGTTGAGGAAATGGTTATGAGTCTTCCAGAAGCATTATATATGTTTTTTTTTTTTAATTTAGAATCTCTATATTTCTTTCTTTCTATCCTTATCCTGTTACAGAAAAATCAGCTGCACATAAACAGAGCCAATGTAATATCCTGAAATATTACTTAAGAGAAATGCCAGTGTGAAGATCAGTTTGATGAAGTCACTGAATGTCAACTTTTTCTGTATCATGTCTCCAGTTCCATGTAGTGAAGTAGATAATTTCTCTAATGGGATATCTTTTTGTATGTTATAGTTTCATTCATAAATCACTTTCTAATTATAGACAGAATCAGAGACATCAACAATTGTCAGGAAATTTTATCAGCAAGATTTTCAGGAAAGTTAAAGGGATAAAACACTGGTACTTACTAACATACCAAAGGCAAAATGTAATGAAATATATTAATTTTTATGGCAACTTAAAGTATAGAATAACAAGCTTCTTTGAGTTTAATCTCAAAAGAATTCATTTAACATATTTAATTGATTTATTTTATGAATAGTTAGTGCCATATAACAAGCATATGTATAATTAAAAGAAGAAACACTTTGCTTATGATTTGGACCCAAATCATTGCCCAATGTTTTAAAGATAAAAGTTG
>JAQZBX010039725.1:0-22380 GCA_029593785.1 Cabassous unicinctus
GAGGAACCCCAGAAGCCTGAACCCTGGCAAACGCCGGCAGCTGTCTTGCTCTAACACGTGGCAATGGACTGTGGTGAGAGAAAAAACTTAATGCTTTATGGCTTGGTAACTGTGGACTTCTACCCCAAATAAATACCCTTTATAAAGACCAACCCATTTTTGGTATTTCACATTAGCACCCCTTTCGCTGACTAATACACCCCCTAAAACACAAGTGAGAGAAAGACCTGCAGAAAGAAGCCTGATGTGAATACTCTGTCCAGAAGCAAATTTCCAATATTTTATTCAACTTTCATATTTTATTCCTTATTTAAAATTAGGAATATTTTAATGATGTAAATTGCTGCCACATGTGGAGAAGAAACTGATCATAACATAATTTGGGGTTGAATTCCTGACCAAGATTTCAGAAATAAAAAAGGTAAAAAATATGATTCAAATGTTATAAAAGATTCAAATAGCCTCCATAAAATACAGTAATGTTACCATTTCTTTAAAATGAGCAAAGATGTACAAATTAATTGTACAAGGGATTCTGATGTACCGTCAACTGTACTTGTGACACATAAAATGCAATCATATATCCATGCCAGCTATACTAAAAAATAAACAAATGTTTAATTAGCAAATATATTTATCCGATGACTGCATCAAGTCTTTCAAATTCATAGCACAAATTTGAGCAGCGATCTTTACTTTCTCTTGATAAACTACTTAACACAAACATATTAAAAGATCATTCCAGTGAACTAGACTGATCAAAGTTCTACAACTGATGATCAAAAAATGCCCCCTGTTCCTAATGAAGATGATCTTTCTTTACCGCTTTAAAATGAAAAAAGAAAAAAATCTGACTCTAAAAATGTGTCCCATTCACATTCTCTCCTTCTGACTCAGTGTATTCAAATCTACAAAAACAGCAATGTTGCAGAATTTAACCAGATAAAATAACTGGGAAACACTTCATGGGAAAAATGCTAAGACTATCAAGATGTCTCACACTTCCACAAAAACCACAATAACCAAGTTATCATTTTTACTCCTTAGAAGAGATATTTTCTGATCACCAATCCATTACATCTTCCTTAACTCCTCTCATTCTTCCAGACCCCATATCCAATCCCATTATAGGAAGACCTGACAGCACCATATTCAAAATATATCCCAAATCTAACAACTTTTCAACATATCCACTGCAAAAACCCTGGACCCAGCCACAATCATCTCTCTTGCCTAAACTAGCATAACTGCTTCCCCCTTCCTCTAAGTGAATCCACTTCTGTCCTCCCACAGACAGTTCTCCACTCAGCAAGCAAGGAGATGTTTACAAAGTTTAAATCATATATTACATCCATTCTTATAATCCTAACGATTTCCCACAGCAATTGCAAACAAAACCATACTCACTAATGTGGCCCACATGATTTGGCTTCTTTGACATTTCCTATCACTTTCTCCTTTGCCCCCAATGCTCCATGAATGCTGGTTTTCTTTCTATCCCTCAAATATACCATGCTCATTTCCTTTCCAGGCCTCTAGACTTGTTTCTCTGCTTTTTTCTCATTATTTAGGTCTCAGTTCCATTACCATCCAAAATATACTAATTACCAACCTTTTTACCTGATTTTATTTTCTTCAGAGCATTTATCCCTATCTCACATGATAGTCTTTGTTTATGTATTTATTGTCTTTTTCCCCTTGAATATTAGCATTTTGGGGGAAGCTCCTTTGTCATATTCATAACACTGTCCGAAACATACATAACTGTGTCTCACATACAATTGGCACAATTGATATTTATGGAATGAATAAAGTAAACTGGCTTATCTGTGTTCATACTGTATTTACAGACATAATGAACTCTTGTTCACTGTGTTATGGAATGTCTTGAATCTTGGACCGAGTAGCCAGGTGGGCTGCCCTCACAGCGAGTTAGAGAGGAAGGTACCAGGACCTGATGCTGCTCTGCCAGTGCCATGAGGCTTCTTAAGCTTTCCCTAACACTGACCTAGGAAGGAGAAGACAGGAGAATCCTAGAGCTTGGGAAAAAAACCCACAGAAGCCTAAGAGACTAATCTGGTGACAATATTTTAACCTGAAATGCAAGAAACATCTTCAATCTCTCATCATGAGAGAGAAAGACAGCTTTCTGAAAGTTAAGGTGAGATCAGTTAATGAGAGTTACTTCTTCATTTCCTTAAGAGTATACAGTATGTATACATAGGCTACAATATATTAGCTACTAGAAACATTTTTTCAAGCAGCTAAGAGTTTTGACATCATGGACTAAATTATAGACTAAGCAATATAATTTCAACAGTACCATTAATAAGCAGTATTATTTTGTGGGATTTTTAAATATAATTTTTCATGTGTTCTAATGAAAAGTGCCTTGGACTAAGTGTCACAGGATCCCACTCTACTGTAATTCTGGGAAGTTCACTTATTCGCTCTTAGCCTCAGTTCTCACTATAAAACAGAAATTCCCTCATGCCTCACAATATTGAGCAAATATTATATCATTCCATACACACATAACCTGTAAGGTACTGCACAAAATTAGAGTCCTCTCATTAGAACTTGTTGTAATATATACACACGAACTTGCATGTATTAAAATTTGTTTGAGATGAGAGATCTGTTTCATTGGTGGGCATATTCTTCAAAGCCAGGGAACCTGAAAATGTATTATACAAATGCATACAAGTATATTTTGATGTTGAAGGCTTGCCATCCTTGCTTCTAGATCTGAAGCAAGCTCAAGAGTCTCTGATACAAGAGTTGAAAATTTAATTTTAAATATTTTATCATACTAATGGTTTTGCTGGCAAGCATGTGTTGTGTAGGAGAAGGTAAAATCTCTGTGGAGGGTGAATAAAGGTATTCACATATATATTCACATATATATTCACATATATACACCTTTGGGTAGGTGTGTTGAAACTGGAAACATGGTAGGTTTCATTTCTTTTGAGCCCTTTGGGATTTTCATTGAAGTGAGAAATTTTAACATATTACGGAGAATAAAATTAGTTGCAATGTCATTATAAAGAAGATACACTGTATTTATGGAGGTAAAGGAAACATTTGAAATGTTTCCTCAGTTATGACTTTAGAGTATGGCCCTGCTTTAAGGTAGTTTCTATATACTCTATCTAACCTAAGTTCCAAGGCATTTTTGTTAATCCATAACAGTTATTCTTATAATATATTAGGTTGTTCTCTCTTCCTCTATCATAAATAAAATAGGTCTTGTATTAATACTTTCCAATTCACCTAAACTAGCAGTATTTTCGTGCCACCATACTATTGCAATTTTATTTTAATAAAGTAACATTTAAAAACTCAATTTTCATAGTTTTTTATAAGCTCAAATTTCAGAAAAATGTGTTGATGCCACAGAAATGGATTCTCTAAATACCTGCACTTGTAAACGATCATAGAAATAAAAATACCTTCCTTGTCGTGGAACATGACATTACAACTCTAGACGGAGCATATCATGTGAATTTTGTAAAAAAAAAAATCAAATATAAACATACACAACAAAGGTCTTCTACAACTTCAATACAATTTCCTTCAATTTCACATTTTGCTTCAAATAACAACCATCTGCCAAAATTCATAGGAAAAAGAACTCTGACTGTGCCAAACAATTATAAATGAGTTCTACTATGATTCATAAAAGAAGCACATCCCAACAGAAGGTGAGAAATGCTAATTGTTTAAGGAAGGTACTTAATCAATGAGGTTAGAAAACATCTATTTAGTAACTATACAAAAAGATATTTTCTAATAGGCACTACTATGACTTGTTTCCAAATTGGGAGTTTTCAATTTTTTTTTCTAATAAAAACAAAGTGGCTCTTTAAAAACCATATGGCCTTGTGCTCTAAGAGAAGTTTCATTCAGCATCTATTTTTAGACACAGTTTTCGTTATAAAATATACTGCAGTTACTAAGCTGAATGAGCCTCCGTGTTTCTGTGAAGAAAACACCTTGCCATCTAACAAGATCTCTGCAGCACTGCTGGTCCACAGTGCCTGTCCTGTTTCTTCTTTCCCAGTGAAAAAGATATAAAAATTTATTTAATCATTTATTTAGAAAGTTATTTTTTGTGACTACTTCTGTAAGAGAAACTTTTCCCACTGCTCATATAATAGTTTATATTAATTTTCTTTTGGTATAATATGCTTTGCCAGTAATACTTGAGAACAGACTGGTTCAAAAAAGCAAACATTTCTTTTTCAGCCAATACTCACACCATATTAACAACGTCAATTTTAAATTTCTTAGGTACAGTGGTATATTCAGAAATCTTACATATGCATTATTTAGATTCTTTTGTATGTGTAAAATATTACATACTTTTTACAACTTTAAAAACACATCTCCACTATTATATAAGGAAGTGGGTAAGAAATGACTTAGTGACTTTTGGTAGACCAACAATGAATGCCAGAATGTCAAAAAGGGCATCTGATATACTAATCAGCATTTATTTAGTTGTATTAATGTTGTGAAAGAAAAATAATGAGCAGCTGAGATTTAGAATGTTTAATTTGGACCAAGCTATTGTTTTCATAATAAATAGATGCCTGGTTTTACTTTTATCTATTGATCATAGGTTGACATAAAAATACATATAAATAAAAGATCTGGGCAATTTTTTCAATCAGATGAACTAAGGCCTGAATTTAGCTGCTGCATTAAAAACCTCTTGAAAATCTCTTTACCATATAGCTACTCCATCGAGCAAATTAAACATGGCTTTATAAGCAAAAAAATATGCAAAAGGACACATATCACCTGTACTGGTCACAGGCATCTTTCTAGGCCACGTAAATACTGTACCTTCTTTCATTATTAATACAAATATAGTAGAAACTTAAAGAAAAAAAGACAAAGAACTTGTATCTGATATTTACCATGATATTTCAGAACGAACCCACCACTTGAGTCACTTTTTATTCCTGCAGTACAATTTATGATGGAAAGGAAGAGAAAAAAAAATTAGGAATGTGTTATTTGTTAGTTAATGCCCCACAACCCAAAACTTGCCTATCCACATGCAACTGCTTCTTTAAGTGTACAGCATTTCTTCAGGAATACTCCTGAAGCCAGGAATAGTCTTCACAAGTCAGTAGTTATAAATAAGATAGTGAGTGTTTCATCAGTAAAAGGCATCCTTTAGGGCAGGGTTTCTCTATCCAATTACTACTGACATTTTGGTCCAGATAATTCTTTGTTGTGGGGACTGTCCTGTGCATTGTAGGATGTTTAGCAGCACCCCTTGCTTCAACTTACTAAATGCCAGTAGCACCCCTCTCCAGCAGTGAAAATCAAAAATGTCTCTAGACATAGCCAAACGGCTTCTTGGGATTCAGTCCCTCGGTTGAGAACCTCTGATTTAGGGCAATGGATTTTGGTTTTAAATGTAAATTTAAATTAAGACAAGACAAGATTCTCTGAACCTTCCTTGTTATGTAATAAACTATAATGTGCAAAATTAACATGCAAGTTCATGAAAATTTCTAATTTTTTTCTTAAATAACACATTAAATTTCATCAAGGTACTAGTAGCACAAGTAACTATTTCTAATTTTCCAAAAATATCACCCAATTAAAACATTTCCTTTAGCCATTTGAGGAAGATTTATTTTGGTTTTGGTCTGGCCCAAAATGGCTGGGAGTAAGTGAAGGAAATTTTATCTGAAAAATGAACATGGACCAAGCCTTATAAATTGGCCCTAGTACTATTTCCTATCATAGCTCCTGTTTGTTTACGTTGGAATTCTTATAAATTGGGTGTTATTTCCTTTCCACTAAGTTTCAAGGTATTAACAGCCAAGGAGGTGTTTTTTGACTTTTCCTTCCCTCCTTTTCTCCCATTTCTCCTAAATAAATAATGCATTGCTTGGATCACAATTTTAAGAATGGCTCTCAAACTTCAAAACTACTACTATGAGTTTATTTTACCTAAATCCACCTTCATACTTGAAAGTATAAGTCTCTTTAAAATGTAAATGATCAAAACAGGCATCTTCTAGTAGGTACCTACTTTCCAACAGAATCATTTATCTAGTCATTTCACAGCTAAAACTTGCAAATTCTTAAGTAAATCAGTTCCGTTTATTTTGATTTCCTGCCTAGGCTCTTCCTTCCAGAGAAAACATTACTCTAATATTTTCATCCATTAAGAACTCTTAAAATTAAACGTCCCTATAAAAACGAAATGTCTTACCCTTTCTCCAAAAGGGCGGGGAGGAGGGTACAACTAAAAGAAGGGCAGCTTTCTTTTATTTCCCTCGATAGAATTATACTTTTCTAATTTTAAAAAAGTGGGATGCTTCTATTAGTGAATTCCATTTGTTTGAATTAGTATCTAAAATGGTAAAAACAATTGGCTTTGTATGCAATATGTAACAGTGTCTGACAGTTGGAAAACTGTCCTTGACCAGTGAACTTCCATTGAAAAAAAGAAGCTGTTCAAAGTTCATGCACCCAATAGCACATTAATTATAATTACACAAAAAAGATTACACAGACATTGCTGACAAGGATTATCAAAATAGAATGGCGCCACCTGCCCCTTGCTATCCCATTAATTAGTACAGAGTCCAGGTGCCAATTAGCAAGAAGTAGCAGTAAAGGATCAGTAAACACAGCTCAAGCTGAACTTGAAGATTAACTCTTCCAGTTAAGTCCCCTATCTTAACCATATGATGTTGATTTGTCTGTATTAGCCAAAATTGAATCCCAGGCTGGTTTCTTCAGGAGTTTTGAAAAACAGTAGTTATATCATTAGAAAGACAGTTCAGCTGTATGAAATAATTCTAAAAATAGTTGCACTAAGAAGTTCATATAATTCCATGAACAAGAGGCCATTCAGTATTTCACACTGATGCAAAATATTAAATAATCCAGGTAATCCCAGTGACTGAAATACTTTCACATTATAAACCACAAATTTGTGATAGTTAATTATTAACTCTGGCAAACAACTAGAGTACTGTGTGGTTTAATAGTAACTAGTACCCCTCCTGGCTACTATATAGCACTTCAGGGGCCTGAGACCATAATTTTGAAAAGTGAGTAGAGTAAATGGATTCATTATTTGTTTTCTGGAACTATTATTAGTTACTTTAAATTTGACCATTCACTATTTTAAAAGAAGAATAATTTCCAAAAACAAAAAAGGTAATTCTGTAGAATTCCCAACTCAATTCATAACTTCTCTGTTAACAGGCAACCTAAAATTATTTTAAAAGCACTCTAAATGCAAAAATATGTGAATAAGTGATTAACATACAATATTTAATAATTATTTTATATTTATCATTAAATGTTTCAGTTTAATTTTTATTTTAGATTTGCTTTGCTTAATAGGACCATTTTGTCAAAAAATAGTATTTTTCTTCAAAATTTAGAGAGGATTTCCCCCCACAGAAGACTTTTGTATTGGCTTACTCATTTCACAACAGTATTTTCCTTTTTGATACCGATATGAGTATATCAAATCTTGCTAAAGTCACAACTATAGATGAGCTGTTAAGTAAAAACACTATTTGCACAACAAAATGAATAAAACATAGAACCTTGGCATTAGAGAAAGATATATGCTAAGGCCATTTCAAGGCCCAAATTTCCCAATGGCTTTGCATACACTCTCAAAAATGAGTAAAATAACCTCACAGGGTTGCTGAGAGGATTAAAATATATTGCATGTTTAGAGAGATTTTTTTAAAGGCCACATTAAAATATTGATGTTAAGCAGTAAGACCCATTCATCAGGCCAGGAAACACCACAAACACTCATCATACCTACTTTGGTGTCATATATTCAATACATTTGGGGTAGGACTTAAGAATATGCATTTTTAAGAAGCATACCTGGTGATTCTATCACAGGTAATATATGGCCCATACCAGTAAAGCCCTGAGATATGGACAAGGTGGGTCCCTGTCTTGAGATCTCCAATTCGGAAGTCCTGGCACTAACCCTCTTTTGGCTGCATGCCCTGCCAGCACAAGGAAACTACAGAGCCAAGCAAATGTGCCTCCCCAAACCTCAACACCCTTCCTCTTAGACCACAAGCTCTATGGTATTTGGTACCCTCAAATTCCCTTCTCAAAGAACTAGAGTGCGCAACCCAAGGCCAAAACTCCTGTCAAGAGCAACCTTGTTGCTGTGTTAGAGCTTGGACAAAAGGGCTTGGATGTGCACATAAATGCAGAAAAAAAGGTCCCTTATTGTGCAGTCATAAGGCAAGAATTGAAAGAACAAAGGTGGTGTACCATGGGCCAGGGTCAGATCCATCTCTCCCAGTGCACATTAGTGTAGCACAGAGTTCACTTTTAACTTGGAATCTGGCCTTCCAGGCAGTTTCATTTGTGGAACTTTAAAGGGCAATGTTGAGAGGGAGGGGGACTATTGGTTTGGTTTGCTGAAGAGTGAGGAGAAACTTTGTGGACTCCACACTTGAGAATCTTATCAGATGTCTATACAGTGGGGTTGGGGGAAAGGCACAGGGTTGGTATGCAGCTGAACCTTGAATGGCGGTGAAACTGTCCCCCTCTCATACAAAGGAAAAGAGAGTGAGTATATTCCCTGTGGCTTTCCCAAATGAGTGCAAAAAAAGAGGATGAAGGTGCAAATGAAGGATAAATCCTTTTTCCTACCCTTCTGTCTGGCCAATGCTGCTGAATCTCCTGGAACAAATTACAGTCTTTGGTAGAAAATGACAATCATTTTGAATTTGTGCTTTTCAGCTTTTTGGCATAAACTGTTGCTTTATAATTATTTTTCTAATTGTTGGTAAGATGGCATATTTGTCAGGATACGAGGATAATACATATTTTATGTAACAGTTTGTTAGCTCAGTTTATAACTTTTAAGTATTTGGACTCATATGGTAAACTGTTTTCCATCTGTACTCTTGCCCCATACCCTGTAAAAGTCAGGGGGAGACATGGAACACACTTTGCAAACCCTGTGCTAAAGCCTTTCATTTCTTTCCTTTTTTCCTTGTACTTCTTTTAAACTTTTATCATTAAAATCTATCTATAATTGCAGATATACAAAAAAACTTCCAAATATCTACTTCTTCTACCTGATATTTATTTCTTCAAATATATGCCAATCTCTGTCATAGTAGCAAATCACAAAATCAGAAAAACAAACACCAAACTACATCTCCATATCTGTAAAGTTGTATGTAAAATAAGAAATAGGAAACCAAATATCCAATGTAAATACATGAACCTGGCTTAGAAGCCCTTACATATAAACAGGAGACAGAATCTTCACTTGAAATAATTCCCAACACCTAACAAGTTGCCTGGAAGATAGAAGGCATGCAACAATTATTTGTTGAATGAATCCATACATGAGAAAATAAATGATAAATACTGTAGCAAGACAATACTAATACATTAAACAATACTCTAGAATCTAGAGCAGTGATACATAAAATTTATTGGTCTCAGGACCCCTTTACAATGTTAAAAACTACTGAGGACCTGAAAGAACTTTTTTGTTTATATCTACTATCTTTTACCATATTAGAAATTAAAGCTGAGACATTCCTAAAATATGTATTAATCCATTTTAAAAGATCAAGAATAAATCTATTACATATTACTATAAATAATCTTTTATATAAAATAACTATTTCTCCAAATAAAATAGTTTAGTGCAAAGTATCTGGCTTAAAAGAAGATAGCTGGATTCTTAAGTCTGCTTCTGCATTCAGTAAGTTACAAATAAGTTGTTCTGGTTGAAGTATATGAAGACAATAACAGCATCCCACAGATACAGGTCAGAAAAAGGAGGACTATTTTAATAACCTTTACAGATAATTCCTGGACTTTCTTCCACACTACCACACCCAAAATCAAAAAGTGGTTGCTTCTTAAAGTTCAGTTTTGATGTAGAATCAGAAACACATCAATGAAATATCTGTACTCTGTTACATTAAAATCTATTCTTCTGCCTTGCACTTTGAATGGATTTTGTTTTATCCATGCATAGCTTTTTCTTCTTTATTTTTAAAGAAGCTTTAGATTACATAAATGTTACATGGAAAATATAAGGGAGTCTCATATATCCCACTCCCTCCCCCTCCCACAATTTCCCCCATTGACAACATCTTTCATTAGTGTGGTACATTTGTTACAATTGATGAACATATATCGGAGATTCTACTAACCATGGTCTACAGTTTACATTATGGTTTACACTTTGCACCGCACAATTTTATAGGTTTTGACAAAATGTAGAATGGCTTGTATCTCTGTCACTGTAATACCACATGCATAACTTTTTAATATTATGCATTGATCATTTGAAAATGAAAATATCAATTCATTGAATTATGCAGAACTTCCAAATGTTGGCACATTTCACTACACAAAAAAAAACCTTTCCTGTTTATAACACTGTTTAATTTTCTAGCTGCTGAAACAAAAAACATACATTGGGTTGGCTTAAACAACAGGAATGTACTGGCTTTCAATTTTAAGGCTAGGAGAAGTCCAAAATCAAGGCATCAGAAAGAAGATGCCTCCTCCCCGAGGACCGTGGCTTGCTCGGGTTGGCTGCAGATGGCAATGCACACAGCAGCTTCTCCTCCTTTCTTCTCTGGGTTCCACTGACTTACAGCTCCTGGCTTGTCCTCATGGCTCCCTCTCCATTCCCAATTTCCTTTGCTTATAATAGAAATAGTTCAGCTATCTTGGATTAAGGCCCACCCTCCTTGGGTTTGAGCACACCTTAACTAATAATACCTTCGAAGGTGGTGTTTACAGATGGTTCACACCCTCAGCACTTGGGGTTAGGAAAAGAACATGCCTTTAGTGGGGGGGGGCATGATTCAATCCCCAACAATCACCACTGATTACCAACAAAAATATGTTAATATTAGGAGACTCTCAAGCTCATGGGGGCAGTTACAAGTTTTTCAAAATTTGAATTTTCACTTGAAAGCTCAAATTTTGTCATTGGCATATATACTTTCAGTTGTTTTCTTTGAAGTGACAGGCTTATTGTGTTAGATGAGTTTTGTTTGGTTGGTTGGTTTCTGTTTTTTAGTATTATTATTATTCCTAGAATAACAAAAATGCTCTAAAAGTGACTGGAGTGATGAATGCACAACTATGTGATTATACTGAATACCAATGATTGTATACTTTGGATGGATTTATGCTTTATTAATATGTATCAATAAATTTGATTTATTAAAAAAACATCTACCAAACATCCAAATCTTGATTGTTAGCATTTGTTAGTCATTCTTTCAACTAAAGATGATGTTCCATTAAAAAGGAACTATTTCAACAATTCCTCAAGTAAAACCATTATCCTTTGGTAAGCAGCAGAGGGACATATAGTACTTCCCATTTTGTCACACACAATATTAAAAAGGCATGTAGCCAAGAGTGGAGATATAATAAAATTGATAAAATTTAATACTTTATAAAGGATATTTTTAAGTGAAACATTCATTTTCCTTTTTTTCTTCAAGTGTGTGGCAGTGAAAAACACAATGACGACTGGTATGGCTTGTTGCCACTAAATTGGTTGGTGCTGAGATGCCAGCTGTTCTACCTATCTTTGCTTTTGAACCATCAGAGCAAATGTCAACATGGTGAAAAATGCAGAAAACATAATCATAAAAATCATTTTGAATTCACAGACCCCCACTGAAGGTTTCTCAGAGACACCCAGGAATCCACGTAATTCACTTTGAGGTCCACTACTCTGATTGCTCCTCTTCTCATAGATCAAGGAGTCCCCAAGGACAAATACACATGCCGCACTCCCCAATCCATGGCCCTTCTGGATGAGATACTGTGTAGTAAAGCACCATTTTGTTTTTCACAGAACATCTTCTTTAAATAGTATGCCATGCAAAATCACCAGGGAAATTTTGACATTTCAAAAAGAAACACATTTTGAAATCAAGAGATCTGAACTAAAACTAATCCTGGAAGTAAAACTCTGTGATATCAATCACTTAATTTCTAAGGATCTATCTTAGGTATAAAATCAAGATGGATAAAGTTCCTTTTGGAATTTTGGTGTTATAATGATAAAATCAAATA
Organism: Cabassous unicinctus; assembly: GCA_029593785.1. Classification (NCBI taxonomy): domain Eukaryota; kingdom Metazoa; phylum Chordata; class Mammalia; order Cingulata; family Chlamyphoridae; genus Cabassous; species Cabassous unicinctus. Next base: position 12,106 of record JAQZBX010039725.1, read on the forward strand.
ATGGTCCTAGCATGATTTTACCCTAGATAAAAGAGAGAAGTCAACCACCCTCAAACCTTATTACACAGGCTGGGTAATAGAATTAACCAATTGATTAATTGAGTGTTAGTTTGAATTCAACATAATACAGTAAAATTTAAATAGATGAGGTGAACTGTTCTCTTTATTCCTTAAACCATGGTAGTTAAACACCAGAAAAAAATTGATTTATTAACATAACTATTTTTAAAACAGCCTTGACTCTCCATTTCTCAAACGGATGCTATCAATTTTAAGATACTCCAGTTTCTGCATCTGGATGCTAATATAACATTTGCTGAGTTAACAAATATTTATACTAATCACAGAATTTAGAATGAGAAGTGACATGAGAATTGATTTAGTAATATAATGGCAAATATATTTAGCAATCCCTTGCTTTCTCACCTATTGCAGAATATTTTATTCATTCACTTAAGAAAAATTTATTGAATACTTACAACCTGTCAGGCACTATACTAAGCAACAAATATATACAAATGAATACAACAAAATCCCTGCACTTCTTTATCACTGTATTTTTTCTGACACGGACTTAATATAAGAGTGCTCAAAACATTCCACCAAGAAACCACTACTAATCAAATTTAAACATTTTTATTTTGGGTTTATATAGTATCTGACTTGATGTTAGATACTACAGGAAATACTAAAGAAGTAAAAGGCAGTACTTTCCACAGGCCTGCATTCTAATTAAGGGAAATAATACATATATCCATAAAGCAAATATATAACACAAACAGTATAACAAAAACACTAATTTTATAATATAAAACAAGTACAACAGACATAGACTTCAATAAAGGTTGATGATTTCAAACAATCTTTTTTCTAATTCATCACATCTTTACCTTTATTATTTTCTTCCAGTCCAATTTATTAGTAGCAGTATTCCAGAAGTTTACATTTTCCAATTTTTTAAATCACTTTTAAGATCATCTTTAAGTCCTCATCTTTAAAAACATTCTTTGTTTTTATTTCTATATATATATATATAAAAAAAAAAGAGTACATAAATCCTGAGAAACAAGGCAGCCTCAGTATCTGTTTTCTCATGCAATTTAGTTATTTTCAGAGCAAAAATAGCTAGCCTGGGGAGGCATCTCTGCATGGGGTGGGCCGTCTCATATGTGAAGCCTATTCACGTGGGTCCCTAAGTACTCACCCGTACCTGTACGTCAGCCAAAGAAGCAAATGTCGATGTTTTCTCAAAGGAAAATCAGATAAAAATAATTGTAACCAAAATAAAATCAGTTGGAGGAAATATATGGGAAATTAGCCTTGCAGGGCTCAAACTAAAATATTCACCTATAAAAATAAAATACTACAGCTTGTACATAATCAAATTGGACAGATAAATAGTCATTGTTTTACAGGAAAAATAACTTTTGAAAATCATATTTACTAAATCTATTTCTCTTTTTAGAGCATCATACTAATTCACCTCAAAGACCACACAATGTTTTTTTCAGTTGAAAAACTATTTAATGAAAAAGGTGCATAACATTTAACACAAGACAAAGACACTCAACAACAACATAAGCCTCCCTTTCAAAATAGAATTTTCAACATTTCCAATATTATTATAAAGTTAAGTCTCTCAGGAGCATTCTTAAAATGCATTCTTACTTATTTCTGATAGGCACTTATTTGTTTTTGTGAGAGACAAGGTTAATAACCCAAACTATGTTACTTATTAAGAAACTCTTTTCCCAGAAATTGTATTCTTTCCTTCAAATACTACTGCCTATATAGCATCTTTGTGTAAATACTAATAATTTTGTCTGTTAAAAAAGTCTACATTTAAAATGTAGTAAATGAAGGACAGATGTTTAAAACATTGGTTCTAGAATGAAGTTGTAAACACTGCTAGCACAGTAAATTCTGTGATTCAATTTAGTCTGTTTATGGAATAGGGGTATTTACACAGCTGTAAAAGCACCAACAATTACTGCCCCTATGCCAATATTAATTCAAAATCAATATTAATTAGAAACAGCATAGGTACAATCATATCAAAGTATATAAAGGCTAGTTAAGTGTTTATGCTTTAGACTAGAAACAAATCATACAAAAATATCAAGAATCAATTTCTCTTGGATTAATAACACTGTAACTGATTGAAATAGTTATTCACAATTTACTCACCAGTTACCTTGGACAAATTACTGCTTCACATTCTCATTTTGCCTGAAATACATAATGTTTCTATAGAATTAACACCTTTTGCCTGGCAGATCTACGGTTCTAGACATGTTTGTACATACAGATATAGACTTTAGTCTCTTAGTTCCTTAACTGTCTAACATATTCAGGAGACTAGTTACTCAAACCTTTCATGGAACTTTGCATTTTAATGTAATGCGTGAAGAACAAACAGTGGGGATATTTTTGTTTTAGTTTGCTAAAACACATGGTGGCATCTCCCTTCTCTGGCTTCCTCTCTCAGCTTCTGTCGGTTTCTCTCCATGCTTCTTTGTTCCCTTGATTTCAGCTTTTGGCTTCCAGGACTTTTTCTCTAAGCTTCTGGAGGTTTCTCTGTGTCTCTCTCTCCACACGCATTCCATTTATAAAGGATTCCAGTAAGAGGACTAAGGCCCACACTGGATTACGCCTTATTGAAGTGATGTAATCAAAAGGCCCTTAACTGAATCTAATCCTACAATAGGTTGAAATGCAGAGAAATGGATTAACTCTAAGGACATGATTTTCTGGGGTCCATCCTGCATCAAACTGTCACAAGTGGCTAATGAACATTATAGTTATCTAAAAGGGACATCTCAGAATGAGGAATGTGCACATAAAATTCATTAAAGAGCACAGTACACTTTTCCTATTTATCTATGAAGTATTTCCATCAACACGTAAAGTAAAATACACAAGACAAAACAACAACAACAACAACAAACCTAGATGAAACCCATTATCCATTCTTCCCTTCTTTAGTAACAAACTTGGTTTATTTCAGGGCAGCAATACACCTGGATTTAAAAAAAAAAGAAAAAGGTGTGGTGGCCATTTAATTAAGAGTTGGCCAATGAAATGTAACCAGAAGTGGGGTTTCTTTAAATGTTCGTATGCTCTCTCCCTCACTTCCCTTTCTTCCTAATGCCTAGAAACTGGATATGACAGGTGGAGCTACAACAACCAACACAGACCATAATATATCTTTGAAGATGGAAGCCACGTGCACATCTGGAGAAGAAGAAAAATAGGAAAAGACTGGGTTCCTGGTGGCTTGGAACTGCCACAGCATCCCTGTAAAGCCTAAGTCTGAAAATCTTTATGAAAGAAAGAAAAATAAACTTGTATTTTATTTTACCATTATTTCTAGTCTCTGTTACTTGCATCCAAATGCAATCTCTAAATGATAGAATACATATATCCAGAATATGAAAACCTAAGCACATAAACTATGCCCCAAAGCCTGATAAGGGTGACCTTAACACTTTCTAATGAAAGAGAAACTGTCACCCCACTTTGATCTGTATGGACACTCAAACTCACTTTGGAACAAAGTGTATATGGTATGGATGGGGAAAAAGAAAGGGAGAAGGAGAGAGGAATGGAGAAGACAGAAAGGGAAAGAGGGGGAAGAAAGAAGTTAGAGGAGGAGGAGGAGAAGGAGAGAGACAGATTTATGGATTGATTTTGCCTCAGGGAATGAAGCTATAACAGATATGCAAAGTGTCTAAAAGCAAATTTTCAGGGAGGAACCAGGACCTCAGGGAGAATTCATCCAAAAAAGGAAGGAAAGAGATGTGGCAAGTTAGACTTGACAGTAAGATAAAAAATTCAGAGAGTAATGCTTCTGGTTATGACTTGATAAATGTAAATATAACCCTCATTGATCCATCAACCGCGGTGACATGTATACCTAGTAGAGAAAGGAGGTAAAATCGGAAAACTTAATTCCATAAAACCTGTAACACTTCAGGGCTGAAGAAAACATACTGAAAGTTCTCAAAACATGAGGAAATAACAATGGGAAGGCAACTATTCCCCTTCTCACTTTACAAAAGAGTGTACACTGTCAGGGTGCAAGCATGAAAAAGGGTTGGTAGGTTCTGGACAAGATGTCACACCCCAGACTCTAGAAAAGGCAGAATCACTCTGGAGAATCAGGAAAGACCAGTGGTCAGGGACAAATCACCATTATCCACTGTGGCAGCAAAAAGTGAACTACAGCATAGTGATTAACAGTACTCATGAAGAGCAACAACACTCCAAGTTAACTAAAGGGACCCTGCTCAGCCGAGGGAAGGCAGAGCGCTGACGGGGTGGAGGGCTGGTGAACCAACAACAGCCGGAAGCCACGTTAGGAGCAGCAGTCAAGGGGAAGGGCCAGAGTGTGGGCGCAGAGGCAGCCTGGCCTGTGAGTGAATGACTGTGGAAACCCCCTGAGGAATCTCAGAAATACTGTAGGAAGAAAGAAACCTGAAAAGGGGTTCCAAAGTTCTGTATTTGAGCACCTGGAAGTTAATGAGCTAGAGAAATTTGAATATACTAATGACCAAAAGCTAGAAGGCATGGGCAAAGGGGGAAAACAATATTATAAGGAGAAAATCATGACAGGATAAGAAATCAAAACAAATGATAAAATTCCTGGACATTAGAGCCAGCAGGCAAAAAGACATATTAGGTATAAACTGCAAATATTCAAAGTTATAAGCACCAACAGAGAAAAGATGTAGACCCTGATTAAAAAAAAAAACTAGCTTGAAACATGAAAGGCCTTTTAAAGAAGGTGGAAAAATACTTTCTCCTAATTATTTTTTTTTCACTTTTGTATTGTGAAATATTTAGTACATGTATATATTCAATAACAGTTATTTTTAATGACCACCCATGCACACAGCACCCAAGCCATCTGGGTCCATGCCTGAATCCAACCCCCTTCTCTCACTGGAGGTGGCAAAATAGTAAATTTTGTTCTCACCAATCCATTCCTCTTCTTTATAATTTGATCACATGCATATGCATCCATAAAAATATATTACTCAGCTGCGCCTCTGATCAAAGTTCATATAATTGGAATCATGTTGTATGTAATTTTTGTGACTTGCTTTATTCATTCAAAATTATGTTTTGGGGATTCATACTGGTTCATGAGTGTAGCCTAGTTCATTCTCTCACTACCATGTTACTATTCCACTGTGTACAGATACTCCCCAACTTAACCACTCTACTGTTATAGGCCGTTTAAATAGTTTACAGATTTATTTTTTGTTTTGTTGATTTGTGTTTTGCTCTCATATACAAGCCTACTATAAAAAAATCTCGTGCCTATCTCCTGAGGAACAAGAATTTCTTATTGCAGTGGCAGTTGGGACTCATGGCTCACCAGGACTCGCAGGGAACAAGTTTGGCTGGTGAAGTCTGCCATGTATATATATAGGCTTCATGAAAGTGGAAGCCCACAGCATACCATTATAAATGGAGAGAAAGAGAAGTGAGTGGGGGGGGGTTAAGGGAAAAGGAAACCAATTTAATAAATTCACTCCATTCAAATTGTTATGGCTTTTTACATAGTTTATATAACTCTACATAGCCATGCTGTCATCACATTACCCCATACAGGATGAGAAAGATATTCAGTAGTTTATTTAAATTGGTCTGTATTCCTTGAAAAACTCTTTATTGATACACCACCCAACTTATGAAAAGCTGTAGGAAAATATAACTGTTATACTATGGACTGATTCAGAATTTTTATGTGATAATTCAGTGGTTCTCAAACTAGACTCCCACATAATTCCACAAGCTCAACACAGGTGCTCTGACACTATAATTCTATTAAATTCTTCTCTCATTTTTCAGGAACAGCTAAATTAAATTTATAAAATTTTCCCAATATTAAATAACACTCTCATAATTTTTTTCTTAAATGATTTGCACCTGCTACTCATTACTTCTGCTAGAGTCTGATATAGGTTAACATATAATTATATATTCATTTCTTTACATTCTCATATATTATAATTAAAACAATCAAGTTTAAGAACTATTTAGGTAAGGTCAAAACACTTGGTTGTTTGGTCTAGGACCTTCACCCCACCCCTAATTCATTTTAATTTTCCCATCCATAAAATTCACATACTTGCTTCAAAACAATTGGGGGAACAAAGAGGTCAAAAGAAACACTGGATATGAAAATGTTTTCAAGGTATAAAAGATTTTATAAATGGAGTTCTAACTTATGATAGCCTTAAGTTATATCATAAGAATATGGAACTTGAACAGTCATAGAAAATCAACAAAAAAATTTGTTGTGGTCATTTTATCTATAGTATTTATTTCTTCCACACCATGTCTTTTTTCAAACCATGTTTGTTAACTAGATTAAAAAATTTTTGTTTGAATGTGATTTCCTGTCCCCATCTAATTTAAAATAAAGTTCCTGAAAAGCAGAGGAGGCAAAGGTTTAAAAAAAAAACAAAACCACAAGCTTCATAACTCATCCCTAAGCAATCTAAACAAATCTATTTTTATAAAGATGTGATCTAAATATTCACGCCATCACAGTGTTATATTACAACTAAGGATAAAGTCTATTAGCTTCTAACTTAAATCAATAGGTATAGAGATTACAAATGAAGACTTAACCTGCTTCAAAATATTCCAGAGTGTAAACAGCACAGATTTATTTGGAAAAACATATATTTCTAAGTATCTGTTTAGCTATTTCTTTGTATAAAGAAACCCTGACAGATTTACAACAGAAAGTAAAAAATATGGAATGAAATTCATATACTAAATTAAGATATGTTTTCCCTGTTTGTGCATAACATACGATGGAATATTACTCAGCTGTAAGAAGAAATGAAGCATTGACACATGTGAAAACATGGATGAACCTTGAGAACATTATGTTGAGTGAAATAAGCCAGACACAAAAGGACAAATATTGTATGTCCTCACTAATATGAACTAATTATAATGAGCAAAATCATGGAGTTAAAATCTAGACTATAGGCTCCAGGAGAAGAATGAGGGTAGAAAATGGGGGACTGATGCTTAATTTGTGCAGAATTTTAATAAGGTTTATTGTAAATGTTTGGAAATGGATAGATGTGATAGCAGTACATCATGTGTGCAGTTAACGGCTGTAAATTGTGTTTGTGACTCTGGCTGAAAAGGGAAGTTTAGGGTCATGTATGTCACAGAAGGAAAGCTAGACATTGAAACATGGGACAGTATATCATAGTGAACACTGTTGTGGATGATGAATGTGGTTAATAGCACAAATGTAAGAATGTTCTTCCATGAACTAAAACAAACGAATGTCACTATTACAAACTGCTTTTTAAAAAAAGTCGTCTACTATAATGTAAAGTTTTTAGAGTCACAAAGTACTTTGTTCCAATCCTACTCCCTTACTTTCCAACTGTCTGATCTTTGGCATGGTTACTTAACCTCCCTGAATGCCCATTTACTCATCTTTTAAAATAGGGATAATAATAACCACCTCACATAATAACTGTAAGGGTTAAATGAAACTATTATCATATATACAAATGCCCAGAGCATAAATTTGGCCATGTTAGCATTAATTAATAAAACAAGAGAGTAGATGACTTGAGGGGAAATTGTGAAGGATACTACTAGTACTTTAATATTTTATCATACAAGTTCATTTTACTTCCAGGCATTTAATATCTCAGTTAAAAATGGGAACGTTTTCCTTCAAATTGTTAGGAAAAGAATTTTCTGAAATAACCGGGTGACAGATGAAAGAGAAAATAAAGTTGATGTTAAAAAAATCAATAATAACTGGGTATGATAGATACTTTTCTGAAATGCAACAGATTTATTTACGAACAAGATAAAAAAAACAATATGGAAAGAAATGAGAGAGAGGAAGAAGAGTAAAGGGGAAGGGTAGAGGGGAAGGAAGGAAAGAAAGAAAAGGGTGAGATAAAGAGAGAGAGGAGAAATTGGAAAGGGCATTGCTAAGCGTGTGACCCAAGGCTGGATCTCAGGCCAACCGGTTTGTTAAACAGCCCAGCACAGGGAAAGGAGCAGCCTTGTAAGTGTGAGAATAGAAGGGCAATGTACACTTGGCCATCTCTGTGTATTAGATGACGTTAACAGCGTTTGTAAACCCATGTTAATCTGAGGTATACATTCTGACTCTAAAAGGATCAGTTAATGCCATTGGCAATATGCGGTTAGTAAAAAGAAACATGCATTATCAAATATAATATTTTATTAAAATCTAAACAAAATGAAAAATTGATTCTATACTTCTGTGCAAATTAAAAAATTGAAATCATGTTAGCATAAATATCATATTTCCTCTCTACTAGATGGAGCATGCAGTATAAGAACAGCTCAAATTGACCACAAAGCTCTCCACGTTAAGAACACATGCTTTCCAGCAGATATATTTTAAACTAACATTGTGCTTTGGAAGCTGCACCAATCTATTTCAGAGTCCAATAGCAGAAGAAAAAAAATCATTCTAAATAATTGTTTCTCTAGTTCTACCAACAAGAATTTACAAGAATTATAAGTCAAGAATTAATGAATAACTCAAAAGACTATACACATTGTATATTGGCTGATTTAAAACAAATAAACCAAAAAAATTGCATTCAAAAACTCATGAATTATTTCAGTAGAACGGTGTGTCCTGGGTCATCATGCTTTCTTTCTCTATTATTGTCAAGTTCAATTTGCCAATAAGCCTGTGACAACAAACACAGAAATAAATTTCAAGCTAAACTTCTACTAGGAATCATGATATATTTATTTACTGATAAAGTTAAAAATGGTATAGAGAAGAAGTACAAAATAGAGTTTCTTAAATAACATGAATTTTACTTAGAGAAAAAGCAGATGTTAACCTGGGGAATTAATATATGGAATCATTATATGTGTATGTTCCAGCCACACACTTTACAGTTATAATCATCTTTATATTAAAGCAGAAAAATTTAAAACTATGATTGAAAAACAGAGGAATAATGTGAGTAACATAGCTAGAATTTTTAAGCCTGTTAATCAGTATAAATACAGATGCATAATTTTCCAAGTCATAATACAAGAAGAATGTGCATATTAACTAAAAGATATAATTTTTAAGTGTTCCAGGGCAGGGCTATAAAATGAAATCCCAATGAATTGTAGTTTAATTCTTACCAAAGACATATCAATGTACCAACAAAGGGCAGAGTGACCCAAGGGGGGAAAAAAAAAAAAACCCACATTATCTGTAAGCAAAATTGTTTGCCGTGAGTAAAACAGCAAAACAAAAAACTATTTCATAGTGGCCAAATGTATACCAAAAAAATTATGGTTAAAAATGATGCTTTTTAATAAACTTTCACATATGGATATTCCCATACATGTATAAACACAAACCATATTTATGATGTATGTCCATTCACATAGATTAGGCTATGCTCTTTTACATAATGACAGGCTTAAATGTATATGACATCTATGGTATCAGTGTATAGTGTATATATGTATAAGTGTTCATAACATATTATATATGGTATTATGACATGATAGTGTATATATACCAAGTTCTAATGACACCAAAATATCCATAATTTCCTTTCCTGCTTCAAAAACCAGAGCTTGATACCACAGCAACAAGCTCAGATGTCTTAACAGAGTAGCTTAAAATAGAGATGACAGCAAAGGCTGCCAGTTAGACTCATTTCTCCCCTAAATGAGACTTATAGTTACAGAAACAGGGACCCAGATGGAAGAATCACTCCCTGCTGACCTGGCAGCTCCTTGCCAATTTTCCTACTAATGCCATGAGCAGAAATGTGAGGAAGGGAATGGTACAGTGGATTACGCAAATGAGGGAGAACCAAAGTATAACTTGGAGGGAATGGAAGAAAATGATAAAAACAATGGGGGAGGGAATACGAAAATATCAGAATATCAAAGAAAAATTTTAATTCCTTTCAAATTGATTTTTTTTTTTTTAAGATTTATTTATTTATTTATTTATCCCCCCCTTGCTGCTTGTGTTTTTACTGTGTCCATTCGCTGTGTGTTTCTTCCGTGTCTACTTATCTCCCCCTTGCTGTGAGGTCCTGCTGCATCAGCCCACCGCGCCGCGCGGGCCGGCCTGCCCTCACAAGGAGGCCCCGGGAAGCGAATCCGGGGCCTCCCGCATGGTAAACAGGGGCTCTATCGATTGAGCCACACCCGCTTCCTGCTGTGAGGTCCTGCTGCATCAGCCCACCGCGCCGCGCGGGCCGGCCTGCCCTC